>CAEGAF010125641.1:0-11014 GCA_903067075.1 Micropoecilia bifurca
AAAGTCAATGTACTGTAACAACAGATACAACAACAAAAAGCAACAAAAAAAACACACACATACACACACCCACACACACACACACACACACACACACACACACACACACACACACACACACAGAAAAAAGGACCATGAAAACACTTTTTAATGCCTCAAGTACTCTGAATGATTTTGAACTTGTAAATGGGCAGTGGCTGTCAGAGCAAGTGAATGAGCTGCTGAGGACAGGTGTGGGGTATATTTCATTAGACATGGAGCCTTAGGGGAGCTGACTGCACACTATGTTTGTCACAGAGGATTGACGATTGCTTTCTATAAACATAAATAAATAAATAAATAAAAGTACTGTAATCCCAGAGATGTGTAAGCCATGTGTCCTGCCACAGAAAACATAGTCTGTGGTTGGTGGCTTGTGATTAATGTTTAATTCAACATGGAACATGTTCCATTTATACATTTAATTAATTATCCACTTATTTAAATGCTGCTGCAAATGTGACTGAACACCTGGCCTATACAACAACAATAGCACAGCGGGTTATTGTGTTTGTTGCTACCTATTTAAAAAGTATCATCTGCTTCTAAGCTGGAGGAGATTATAAAATGTGAAATGTGTTCTGAGCAAAACATCAAATAAAAGGCTTACTTGTTATTTTTCTATGAATATTCCTCAATCCTCAGTTCTGCAGAAGTAAACAAAAATGGCAGAATGTTATGAAGGACGACAGACAAGATGTTCAGGCTGATGTTTACAGTAGTGATTTTCAAAAGAAAGAAATGCCACAAAACAAAGGAAAACATTTTGTGTGCACCAGAATAAAGTTTAAATGTAAAATTCAAACCTGTTTATTGAAAAAAAGTAAATTTCCTAAAGATGAAACAATATACTTTGCACATGAAACTAAACACTTAGTACCTGACATTTAATTATCCAAGTTTATATCATACTATTTACATTAAAGGGATGTATAATGCATTTTTGATTCGCATTTTGCCATTTTACAACACGAGAATGTTGTCTTCAGTTACTATAAAATTCTGTATATAAACCTCAAATATGGTAGTGTCAGCCACCAATCTCAACACCTCAGTCTATTCTGAATACAGGTTGAATGAACCATTTCCTCTCTAAAGACATGACCATCATGCTAATGATGCGGTCACATTGATTATTCTTTTGCTCCATAATGACTATTCCCTGGAGGCCCCCTTCACCTGTTGTTAACAATGTTTTCTGAGGGAGTTTCTGTCAAATGCTGACAGAGGAAAAGAAAACATATGGTTACCTTCATCTGTTAAAGCTGCTGGAGAGGAATCCCTGGGAGGCCAGTTTGACCCTCTACAGTCTTTGTACTGCAAATAAACAGTAATTGTTTTCTTAGCTGAAGCTACTGTGCTCCCCTAATATATTTATGTTTAAGAGAAACTGGATAGCAGTTCAAGCAGGGTTATACAAAATGCCTAAAGGACGTATCATAACTGATTAAAGTAGGAAGCAAGATAAGATTGCATCATATCTCCAACACAATGTTTGTTTCATTTTGCTTAATAGATAAATTATTAAAAGTGTAAGTCAACTTTGCTTGGTTTTTTATTACTATCTTACACATTAAAAATAAAAATTTTAAATAAATGTTTTCATTCATCTTACTTGATTTTTGAAGAGGCCTTCAAGTTGTTTTCAAATCGGTTTTCATTCATTTAAACATTGCCAGTTCACAACAAATCCATTTCAGGCAACTTTAAAGTAAAGATATGTTTAAATTGCACCCAATTAAATGCAGCCCTTCCCCTTGACTGCATTCTGCATTTAGTGCTTTAGGAGAAATTGAAAGAGAGTGCTGATGTCGTTTAATGGTTGGCTGCCGTTGGGCTGTGTGTTTCTTTTGGGGTCTTTTTAGATGTTTGAAGTATGCTGCTTATGTGAGAAATGAAAAATGTACAACCTTAATGATGATTCCTTACTTGTTAAAAGTACAGATTAAAACAGTACGAACTGACATCTTTTTGCATACCAGTTTTTCTTCTGTTCAGCGTGTTCTGTTCATGTGTGTGAGGTGTGAAAGTTTAGATACATGCATATAATAATTAAAAACTACAAGATTGACTTCTGGTTGTTAAATCTCAATAAGTTTGAGAAAGATTTCCGATGACTTAATTTTAGAATTCCTGTCCAAACAATATTTTTCTGGCATTGCCGAATATAATCTTTTAAAAATGTATTATTCTTTACATATCTATTTCTATATACTGTATTTCAGTGGGTTCTTGAGTTTACATGACTCTATTACACTAAATAAATGTTATTGTAGTTGCACAAGGAGAAGAGCATGAGAATAAGGACGTGAACAAGCTGCAGCTACTTCTGAGGTTACATGAATAGAACTAGAACTGCTATGATGCTGTCATCATTACCATATAAAAGACATGTGGGGGAGGAAAATCAGTACGCTGTATATTTAGAGCAGATTTGTAGATGTTCAGATAAAAGAACAGCTTTGACCCTCTAGTATTGACTTGTATACATCACCCAATAAATAAAGAAGTCTTTTAAAGCATATTATTGTGTTACAGAAATGGTTACTAGCTTCTGAAAAATTGCAGCAAAGGTTATTATACGCTGGTGAAAAAAAAGGTGTTTGATCCCCCATACCCGATTTCCTTTTGCGAAACAATTTATATACCCGAACATTGTGAAGTGTCTATAATCTAAAATCAACTTCAGGCTTTATATCATGTTACAATGTTATTCCCTCATCATAAACATACCTCAAGAGTTGCTTTGATTCTTTCATGCATTTTCCAGGAATTCTTGAATCTCCTCTGGCAGTCTTTAGGAATTAGGAAACACCTGGTGGAACTGCAAACTTGCTAAGCTTATCGTATGAACTACTTAATCAAATGCAGTTGTACATTGTACACAGTAGCATGAAGAAGCATTGTAGTGATGGCGTTCTGAAGGCGGAGGGTCAGAAAGATTAAGAGTTTCTTAAAGAGACAGCCCAAATTCAAAACATAAAATTGCTAAGTCAGGTTTTTTCTAAGGTATGCTTCATATATTCAGTATTTTATAACAACTGAAAAAAATCTGTCTAAACGGGTTATTTGGGGTTCTATCTTGGTTTCTATGCAATTTTTTGTGCAATTCTTTTAAATCTGCATTATTTTGCATAAAAATGTCTCACCACTGGCTTCCTTCAGTTGTCTGTTGAATTTTCATATTCCTAGTAGCAGTATGGCTTGGTACATCTTTGTCACAACCTAATGTTCGGGTATGAAAGCCCAGCGCTCCCTACCTCCCCACCTTTTTCTTCCCCTGCCCATCCGGTCGGGAGTCAGTAGTTAGAGTTGCAATATAAAAACAACTAAATAAGTTAGCTTCAACTGTTTCTGTGTGTGACTATATGCAACATTGCTGTGATTTAAAAAAACAAAACAAAAAAAAAAACATTTTTTTTATTTTCTGTTATTATAGTACAAAGAATTCTACTGTCAATATCCTCCATAATTATCCCTCTTCTTTTTCTCATCAGAGATCCCTGAGCTGTGACACCAAACTATTCTCCTGTTCCCACTAATAACCCTCCACTTTTGTCTTCATCATTCTTGCATGAAATTGGCCAATAGTTTGTTCTTTGGAACGGACAGAGGTGTAATATTGTAATACAGAACTTCTTTGCATTGAATATATATGGTTTAGGAAAGTTCAACATATATGTATGGAATTTTTGAGACATCGTAAACAACTTTCTGGGTCCCATCAGTCTGTTAAACGTGCCATTTGGATCAATGTTCCCCACGATTTAGACAGACTCATGACAATGCTGAAAAAGGTGTGTGTGGATTACTACTCATTTGACAAACTGGGCTCCACATTGGACGAAGTGAAATAGAAAACTTATTTAATGCGCACGTGGAGCATAATACAGTCTCGTGGTGAATTAAAATAATGCTCCTATCAACTTTAGCCATAAGGTGGACGCCGTATATCCCGTCTTAGCATATCTTTAAAGTAGATGTGTGTCTTACGAGGCAGCCTGGTTTAAAATTTGTGTGTTCATTGAAATGAAGGTGCTGAATTCACAGTGTGTATGGAGAGGGTATGTCTTTTTATTCTTATATGCCTTCTTTTTAATATTTTTCTCTTACTTATTAAGAATCAATGAACCCTTGAGACTTTTATTCAGTCTTCCACAAGTACTTCCAATGGTGAAATAATTTGTATCTGAATTGATCAGAGGAGTTTGCAGTGCAGTCAGTTAGAGCTGCTCCAAGCATTTGGCCTGACCAGATGAGTGAATCCTTATCAGCGCATACAGGTTTGAGCGATAGACCTGATTTTAACTTGGAGATTTCATGCAGGCCTCATTTAGATGTAAAGCAATGTTAGATTTGTACACAGTCCTGATTTAAATATAGATATTTTGCCAATGTTTACACAAAGCAAAGTTGCTTGGTCTAAATAGACTCGTAGTTTTGACATATCTATTGCTATAGATATGTTAAAAAATGTTAAAGAATAAAATCACTTAAGGTCAATTCTATAAAATAACATATACATTTCTATGAATAACAAAAAAAAGCAAAAGTCATTAGTAGCTGATTGGGATATGTTTGAAAAGCCCATAAATGGGTTTGAATCACTACACTAATGTTTTAAGGGGAATGGATCATTTTTCCATTTTGATTTTAATTTGTAGGCATCATTTATCCCATCTGCAAATATAACAATGGATCTACAGTCTTACTATTCCCCAATCGCATTAACACAATCAGATTTCTGGGCACTGGTTGAGATTTGATGTGCCAGCCACCTAAGCATGGACAGAGGGAAAAAATGAAGAATTATGTGTTGGAACCTGGTTTTGAGAGGGCCACATGCTGGGTCAATTATTATCAGAGCTTGTCCACTCTGGGCTCATCAGAGATAATAGAAACAGAAAGAGGCAGCAAAAACAAAAATGGCTCACTAGGTTTAGCAAAGCTAAGAAGATGGAGACAAAGTATTCCCTTCAAATATGCCTTGCTTCACCTTTTTTTTCAAAAGCAATGTGTCTATTTAGCAATGGACCACCTGTGACAAAATGACAATGACAACTCATCTGATATTTCAGGAATGCAGTTCTCAGTAGTTATTTTCTGTCAACTTCCAACAACATAAAATTTAAGTTGTTGCAGTTCATTGTATTGTTGAAAGCATTAAAACAATTACTCAGTATGTGTGGTTCTCATAAAATAACCCATACAAATGATTCACTGGGATTTGCACTTTTTGACTTGGGGCAGTAACACTCAAAATGTTTTTTTTTTTTTGCTCTCTTTTTTTCCCCACTGTAAACGGTAAAAAAAAATTCCCTTTTTTTCTGCTGGTTACTGTCACTCACTTGCTGTTCTTGCCTCTAGCTTCTCTGCAGTTTCTTTTTCACTGTCATAAACTTTTCAACCTCTCCTCCTTTGTCAGCTTTGTACATCGGTGTGCATGTCTAAGCCATTCTGATGGGTTGAACAAGCAACCTATTGATTAGATTGAGAACTGCTGCCCCCTAGTCAGGCAAGTGGTAGTAGGAGTTTGTTCTGTAATCAGTGGGTGCTGGTTCGAGCCTCCGCTCCGTCCAAGTCATTGTGTCCTTGGGCAAGAGACTGCAACTGCTTTGTCTGTTGGTAGAAGTCAAGTGACCCAGTGGCACCAGTGCATTAGAGCCTTGCTTCTGTCAAACTGCTTCTTCTATAAAGTTACACGTGTGCTAAGCATCAACTGCAGAGCTACAGCAGCCCGGTGTTCAGTCTATCTGCATTTGTTTCCTCTGCGGTTGTGCACATACACCCGCTGCGCTCTTAACTGCTGTTGAGTTCAGCATCTCCAGGAGGTCAGCTAATATAGAAATCCTGTCTTATTTCATGCAATGTGCCAGTCATTTTATGATGAAAACTAGCACATTTTCAGCAATCAATGAAATCCCCTTTGATTCTCCAGACAAAATGTGAAAATTTGACATGTCTGAGGAAATTAGAATGTTTGATCATCCTATGTTATACTAATAGCACTTAGCAGTTGTCTACAACTCGTTGGAGGACGTTAGCAACACACATAATCATCTGGCCAGAGTGCAGTGCACCAAATAGCAAAACACAATTTAACAAAGCTTTGAGTCAGATAATGTGACTTGAGGAATTTTTAATATTCGAGGTATTTGAGTCATTAGATAAATTCTTACAGCCCTATTGTACACACTACCTCTACACTTCCATTGAGATGTTATTTAAAGCAAAATTTTCCAGTGAGCCTACAAGTCTGACTCTCCTTACTCATCTTTTCACTCACGTTGGCAACTCTTTGTCGTTGACCGTGGTATAAGATGTCATAATGGGCTTGACATGTGGAAGTGACGTTACACTCTCTCCATACATTTTCTATGGCATTTGTGCAATGAAGTGACGATAACTTAGCCTCCTACAGCCAATCAACTGGCAACATTTGGGCGTATAAAATTTCTAGTTCATACAGGTTGACGTGCAGATGCTGGTTAGTGACATAAGAAATTTTAAAAATGTTCAACTTTTGTCGCTGTTGTATCGCGTCACATATATTGCGTTCACCGAGTGGCAGAAAAAACTCTCGTCGATCATGAGCCCGAAACAAGCTGCTGCTGTGAACTAATTAACCTTCAACTGGAGAGAGGGTTTTAGGACAAAATTGATCATTTGATTAATATCAATAAATATGCATTAAACTTTTCAGAATAATCACATCTTTATTTGTAACCAAACTCTGAACTCTGAACTTTGAAACAAAATGGCAGTCACTAGACCTGCCATATCTTTAAGACTAAATAACTAGAGAAATAAAAACTCACTTCATGCTTCACCAAAATGTGCCACTGGAGAAACTGCTACCTGAGGGTGACATTTAGCATCAAATGCAGGCCAGTAAAAGGACAGAAAGTCAGGGCATCAGCAGGTTTCCTGTCCTGCATGTTAGATCCTCAGTAGCTCTTCCATCTGTTCCTCTGGTAATGCAATTTGCCTTTAATTTCCTAATGTTCCTCTAATCACCAGGCTGGGTGCACGAGGGCTAATAGAGAGGTCACAAGTTAAAGTCTGTCCTGAGGAATGGATTTAATGGGGAACAGAGAATGCAAACTGCATTATAAAACACAGCTGTCTTTGCCTCACAGCAAGCCTTTTCAGTGTCTGTTGCACATCTGATATGGTGAGCAACATGTTACTTAAAATTCAGCCCATGTTTCTGTTTTGTTTTTGTACAATGGCTCAGTAAAATCAAGGAATAAAAATCTCCTTTAAATAGAGAAGGATAATAAATTAAAAATAATTACTAAAGACGGCCTAAAAATGTAAACTGTTCATGTATTGTTTTCTGGTCATTTGAACCTTTATTATTTCTTTAAATATTATATTTCTAGTATTAAATATCAGCCATGGAGTTTTATGGTTTCCAACTCTTCGAAAGTATTTCATAATTTGCTTACAAGGTTCCATTAACTTCAACTTTCAAGTTCTTACATATTCCTAAGTGTGACAGATAGATTTTTTATCAACAACTTGAAGCCCTAAAAGAAGAGAAAGTAGAAAAACATCCAAAGTAAGGAACCTAAATAAGAAGCAGTCAGGCAACAACATCTGCTCTGTTGCACATTTCTCATTTAACTAAATCCTCACGGCCACACAAACAGAAAATATTTACTGAAGTCATTCCTTACCATAATGTCCTCATACTGATGACATTTTTGCTTATTTAAACATTCTAATTACTGTGTTTGAAGTGTCTGGTGCACACATTTTTATTTGTTTTTTGCTCCTGTCTGCTCTTCATATTAGATACACTTAAATACTGTTGAAAAAAGTAATTGACTTCAGCAACTCAATTCACTCCAATGAAACAAATTATACAGATCAATAACACAAACACAGAGGTTTTCAAGGTTTTCTTTCAGGAAAGTATGATGATAAATTTACAGCTAATGTAAGCAACATTTTATTCCTTTGATCAAAGGAAAATTAGAATATTATGTCAATAATAAAAATGCTTCTAATTCATTTAAGTGGACTTGATGTAAGTTTCAATACAGTCGGGGGGGGGGGTTTCCCGTTTTTTTTTTTTTTTTTTCAAAAGGCACTTCTAATGAACAAGTCTCATCAGAACCCATTTTATTGAATACGTCTCTGATAACTGGTGCTTGGGTTCACTTTGTTCTCTTTTCTGAATAGCCCATAAGGTTACAGAACAACCATAGTGTGATGCATTTGGTCAACTGACTCTGAAAAGCTTGTTCATGCTTTTTAATAAGAGAAAGGTTGCATCTCTGAGAAGAGACAGAACGGGGTGGTGGTTTTCACAAGAGTATACATTCCTTAGAACACTGAGTAATCACGAACTTCCATTTTTCCCCCGCTTAAACATATGATCCAAATCCAAAAATCCAAAACATAAACTCCAGACAGCACTAAATGGAAAAACTCTGAACTTTTATTATTGTATTATGTAGTGAGTTTTCTCTGTAATAATACATATTTCTGGCGCCGTCTTGAGACATTTGCTTCAAAAGCTGATGCAAATAGTTCTGTTTTCACTAAACTTTACTCATTTGTTGCCATTACAGTTCTTGGGGCAAAACTGCTTGCTTGTTTAGGATTCAGCTCCAGCAACATGAGAAGAGTGAGGTCTTTGGAAACCTCAGGTTCTTCAGATTGAAGGACTCCAACCGAGTGGGAGAAGTTGCAAACAGCAGGAGTCAATTTTATGTCTAAGCAGCTCCTCTTCCTGTGGATATAATGCACTTTCAGAAAGCTCTAAACTCTGCTGGTGTGATACTCTCCACTATGAGAGATTTTTTTTACCTCTTTTTCAAAAGGAATTATCAAATGGTGAACTTCAGAAGAAGCCTGTTCAGAACCTATTGTTTTAAATATACGTGACATTTGCGGGGGGGAAGCAATTAAAGATGAATTGTCATATTTGAAATAGTTGTCAAGTAGAAAAAGGGTCAATTGTCTTTTTCTTTAATTTAAGAAATTTAATTTAAGAAAAAGTATGATTATAACAGTTTTACATAGATGTACACATGCTTATCTTGAGTAATTGATATTAAACATGGTCAGTGACATCTTGATTCTTCAAGTGGCATTTTTGGGGTCTTTCACTAATTGTAGTATAAGAGTACCTAAGTTGAATTTTTAAATTTGTTTGGTTAAATTTTGTTCAAAATTGAGCTTTCTATGATCAACATTTACCTCTACATCTCTGAAAGGAAGTTACAGAGCCTGTCATTTCAGAAAATTTCACATTGAATAACTGAAGACATGGTTTGATTCTGCCATAGAGGAGGGTTCGCCTCAACGTGACACAGATGTCAGACCTCGGGTTGAATGCAGGTCTCCCCAAGCTACCAAGCGCTTACTTTAAAAAATTAACAAAAGTCAAAAAACTTTCTTTAAAAGTCTCACAGAAACCTATGTACTGACAACTGTGACATAAAGCAATTTAGGTTGCACACAGTTAAGGTGTAAAAAAGTCTAATCTTCCAAATCTACTCGGATTTAAATGATCCTTTGGAGTGAGTGTGGAGTCTGGAGTCACTCTGTGTTGTCCTGTAATGCACTCATGACCTTGTATGAATCTTCCTTTCCTCCCAACAAATGAGCATCAGGCCCCACTAAGGTCCATGAGTAAGTAGGAACACCTAATGAATGGCAGAATGTTTGTGGAACTGCAGCTTTGCAAAAACAGAATAAAAGTAAAATTAAATTATTGATGCATCTTTTCTTTGCTTTTGTTTTTTCTCTTAAACATTTGCCACCGAAAGTGTTTATGTGAAACATCAAGTCATGTGTGCATGGCTTTTGATGCAACATAAACATGGAAATGCTGCTCCCACCCATCCTCTCAATGTAATGGACATTTTCCACTTAATAAACTTTCAGTTTAAGCTTTGAAGAAGTGGTTCTATTACCCAGAGTACAATGAATGGGAGCCAAACTTTTCAGGTCAAAAAACATTAATGGATAAAAATGTCTAGTTGTTCTTGCACACAGTCTGGAATCGATTGGTATTGCCAATTTAAACCAGTCGATGTAGTACAAAAACAAAACGAGTCACTTTGCTCACTAACAAGAAATCTAGTATGTTTTTGGAGTTTTCTACCACCGACAAGGTACTAGGCCACTGGCTTACAGTATAGAAAGTATATCTCTTTTTGTCTGTTGTTGCAGTGGTATCTCAGTCATAAAATTATGATCACCATTACTACCCTGGAGATCTAAAGAGTGACATATCTAAGATGACAAGATTTCCCAGGCATCTGTTTCCATTCACTCTCTGCGAGCCATGAAGGTTCTTGTGCCAAGGTCTTTAACTCATCTCTCTCAGGGTTCGTACCTAAGGACTCAAAACAGCCTTAGCTAAGCTTACCCACATGGCCTAGGTCACACACACAGCAGCATGCCTCAGTATAACAGATGGAACTTGCTGAGAGAGAAATGCCCTGATTGGATGCAGAACACAGACGGGCTTCAAACTAACTAGAATATGGCTAAAATCACTTTCCCATGGGCAAAGAATAGCAATATTAATTTACCCGTTTCATGTATATCCTAAAAAACATAAAAAAAACCCAACAATTCCGTAGTTACAACTTGAAGAGATACCTCTTACTTCAATTAAGATGATTTTAACTGTGGTTTGCCATCCAAACTGTTTACTGATGATCATTATGGTATTTCTCCTCTATCTGTATCTTAGATGATTAAACTTTGGTATTTTCATTTGTCTAAATAATTCTGCTGGTGTTGTCTTGCCAATTTATGGTGCATTTTTCACACCATTAGTTGTATGTTGATAGCACAAATTAAAAAACTGGAATTACACATTAACTTGTACTGTTATTGAAGCCACGCTATTGAACAAATGATTGAATGAATGTACACAACATGCATGTGTTGTCTTTAAAAAAATAATGTAAACATAAAAAAATAATTTTTAAAAAAAAAATATATA
>CAEGAF010125658.1:0-31216 GCA_903067075.1 Micropoecilia bifurca
CTGCAAAGGCTCGCCACAAAACAGACACCCGGAAGTCTAATATCCCTTTTTATTTCACTTTCAAAACCAAACTTATTATATGGCGGCGATGGATAGCAGCTGTCAGTCATGACTCAGCCTTAAGTGTAATCGCGGATTTTTAATTCTTTTTTTTTTACAACGTAAGAAGATTAACGTTCAGACACTTTATAAACATCTATAATTAGAAAGATATAAATCATCGTATTATGGAGAAAGTACGCGTCTAGCCGTTGGTCACCATGGAAACAATGTCGCACAGTCATGTAGCGTCTAGCCATTGGTCACCATGGAAACAATGTCGCACCGTCATGTAGCCTAGCATGTTTGAAAAAAAACTGGTTAGCATCTTCTCTTTTGTATGTTTGTAATATTGCTGACGTAAGGAAAAGCGCTGTTTATGACGTAGTGATATAAATCAAAATCGATAATTTGATCAACACGTCAGCAGGGAGGAGACGTGGGTCGGGGTCGAAGCTTCGACCTCATCATCAATGGGCTGAGTTACGTTCACAGACAAATTAACTCGACTGAACAAGTAGAAGCCACGAATAAACTGAAGAAAAAACCGTTGGAAAACAATCGCAATCGTTCTGTTAAACACTCCCATCCCTCACTTGTGACGTCCAACATGGCGCCTCGAATGAGAGAGTGACGTAATTGTTCAGGGTCAGCACTGTATGAGACACTTGTGTTTAAATTCAGCACTGTGAACAAGGTATTCTTATATTCAATGCAAAAATTACCAAGAGATGTTCTTTTTATTACTTTTGTTAAATTCACACTTTGTATTTAGTAGACTTAATTTTTTTAAACTACTTATTAATTTTCTGGACGGTTTTCTACACATTCTTTCCTTGCGATGGATGATCAAAATGTTGTAAAACCCATGCTACACCAGTAGGGGGCGATCATAGATATGACCTTGATTAAAAGCCATTGTGTTTTCACCGTTTCCTCTCAGAACTTTATCAGCTTGTATTTTAATTTTATGAAATCAAAGCACATAGGTAGGAAGAAAACACAGAATTTACTTAACTGTTGCAGCTTTTAGTACTGAAATACTGAGAGGGAATGCAGACATTGGGCGCTTTTTAATCGTTTTACGACATCCAAACCATTCAGATGCAACAATAACAGATCGGTTTTTAAAAAAAAAAATAAGTTTGGCCAAATATTTGGCAAGATCTGCGAGGAGCTTTAATATTTAAGTATTTCTGTCATTATACATTCATGTAAAAATATGATTCCCTCCAACAAGAGTCAATATTTTTCAGAAAAATTTAGACTTGAAGGTATTTAATATACAATTAAAATTTTAAATAATATAAATAAACAATAAAAGACTATCAAGTTTTTTTTTTTTAAAGTTTCCACTTTTAAATCTCAGATATCTTTAGTTTGGTTACTGTATAGGTGAGAGAAAAGAATAATTTGTAATCAGATTTCAAAATAAAACTGCTGACATGTCCATGTTGGCCCAAAGCGTGTTCACCCTGAGAGCAGACAGTAAGACGCTGAAAGAAGAACGTCACCACACAACCCACAGCAGCTCTGTGCTACTTTTGATATGAACGTGTAAGGAAGAAACTTCAAGTTTAACTTTATTCATGCTCTCAAAAGATTTAAGTTTGCAAGAAAGATCCGGAAAAATATTCTTTCACAAGCTGAGTCTGAAATCTCTCTCGATATCTTTTATTTAGTTGTGAAGACAATGTTCATTTTTGTTTTGTAAGCGCGACTGTATCACTTAGTTTTCCAGAAATCAACATAAATTTGATTAGACATCAAAGTGCTAACATTCTCTTAGTGATGTGCTGGACATTATTTATTATATTTGAGATTCGTCTTTGGTTTCTTACTTATAGTTTCATTATTTTTAGTTCAATTTTTGGATATCTAGACTTTTTTAAAAGTTGATCTTTATATTTGCTCCACCTCTTCCTCCCTTTTACCACCAAACACTGACAGTAAAATATTATTGTGTGTGTTTTTTCAATTCAATACTAAACAGCTAAAATAATTTAATACATGGATGGTAGATTTAAATGCTGCAGACTAGCATGAATCTTGTAATCTATCCTGATAACCTGGGATGCTTCAGAGCAAAAATAATTTGAGGGGAAACCCTTGGGTTCTGCTAAAACTGGAGGAACCGGCGTCCCGCAGCGCCATGTTGCATAACACACAAGTCATACAGATGGATTAAACATGCAGGTCTGCATAATCCGGACGCACAGCGGGAAGCACGTTTAGTGAGGCCGGTGAGTGTCGCGGTTTTATACCGGCTTACAAAAACGATGACTTCCAGAAGATATTTACAGTCTGCTTTCAAAAACGTGGTGCGTCTCCAGAATCCCGCTCTGTCTTGTGGCGAATAAAAAGTTAATAAGCAGCAATTTCTTTTACTTCCCGCTCTGAAAAGTGGTCCATGAAGTAAACTGTGCATAAAAAAGCAACATAATGGCAGCTCAGTCAAGGAGGAGTCATGCAAAAAAGACAAATTATTTCCCGTGTTTTCGGAATCGAGTCAGCATAGATGTGGGGTTTATTTGAACCGCCTCGGCGGCGGCGGCCACGGCGGAAGTTCCTGTGATCAGTTTGGCTTCTGCAACATGGCAGATAAAACACAGTGAAACGTGTCCAGCGAGAACACACCGACACACTGAAATGTAAGCAAGTCCACCTTAAAAGTCTTCGCATTGCTACGGGTCGTATAGCAGGGATTTCGTTTGCTGCTGCTGCTGCCATGGCGTCCACTTCCAGAAAATGTATTGTTTGTATTGAATGAGTAAAACTTCTACTGTAGTTTCTGAGTGACAAAAAGTGTAAAACATGTATTTCATGCATGTGTTCTGTATGAAACACAGTCGGATTATTGTGAACGAGGCGTCTTGACAGAGTCGGGTTCGTTTTTTCCGCAGTGAAGTGAACAGCCGTCAGGACAGGAGCTCAAGGCAAAGAAACAAAGTTTAGTCACAAACGTCTACATCAACGTTCAACAAGCAGCAGAATTAAAGGGAGATCCTGGCGGCAGATCGTCCGACAGCAGTTTGGGACAGTGTTTGCTAAAACGGGCGTTACATCGATGCTGCGGCTGGATGGGAGCGCGGCGGCGGCGGTCACACCACCGAGCCCTTGGAGGTGGAGAGGTGGATGGAGTGGATGCGAGTGGCCAGCGTCTTCTCCAGGTCGTGGAGGATGTCGGAGCAGAGGCCGGGGCTGGATGCGGGGCTGTCGGCGGCGGCGGCAGCGGCGGACGGATCGTACAGGAGCTGCTTGAAGGCGTCCAGTTCGATCAGCAGCACCATGTTCTTCAGGAAGTAGCCCTCGATGAACGCAGTTAGCTCCAACGCACCGAGAAACTGCAGAGAGAAGAAAGGCGGAAAAATGCAGCATTGAAAAATAGGGAAATATCAGTTTTTCTTTTTATTTGCTTTAAGTTATCCGATTTGTTTTTGCAAAATGTTAAGTCATTCTAAACGTGATCTGCTTTGGAAAATGTGAATAAATAAAAACCAATCATATCTCAAAAAAGCCTTAAAATCAAAAAGTTTTTCATGACTTATAATTTCTTTAAAAGTCTTCATGTTGACAACAAAACAAACCAGTAAAATTTAATTATTTTACTGTTTTGTAACAGTGATCACATTTTTCCTCTTTTTGGACCAGAATCCACCAGCTAGCATTCACTTTTTTCTCTTTTCATTCTTTTTTCGTATGTTTTTGTCGAGACAACGGCGAATTCGAGGCTCTCAGAAATCAGCTGTCATCTGAGGCATTAATAAATGATGGAGGAGATGAGCAGGTGCATTCACAGTCTGAGGCGTGTTCCCACCTTGGCGTGTTTGTAAAGGTCCACGCAGGTTTCAGTGGTGATGTTCTTGGAGCAGATGATCTCACAGTGTCTCTGAAGGGCCTCTAGTTGGAAGAACTTGGCTGCAGACAGGAGCTGCAGGGAACGGTACAGGATTAAATAAAAAAACAAACTCAAAGTGACGACGCTGCCATGCAAACCCTCTGCATTACCTCCATCACTTCTGTGTTGCGGATGTGCAGAGACTCTGTGCCTCCGCAGTACAGATACTGCATGACCAGCTGCAAGACAAAACATGCCAACACATTTTAAAGTAAATAAAAGGCTCCGGATACGGGCTTTTCATGTCCCCAAAACACTTATTTTAATCAAATCTGATATAATGCTACTACTACGAGCTAAAAGAGTGATTGTACTTTACTGGAACAAAACAAAAGGACCAAGTATCGATCACTGGATCAGGAAAATTGAGTTATTTGAAAACATTTGGAGATCCCTCAGGATATTTGTGGACTTATCTCCACAGGAAAGAGGTTAATTAAAGACAAGAATGACCAGATCAGGGTGTTCGAGTCTCTGTGCTGGCTCATCTCCTGTATATATATAAAAAATAAATAGATATGTATCCAAGAGGTGCTTATTGTGTTGATTATATTGGCTACATGTCAAAATATGTGAAAAAATTTACATGGAAAATGTAAACGAAAAGATCTCAGATAAAGTTTTACTGCAGGGTTTCCCTCAGTGTTTTATAAGCCTGGCGGGCCACCAGGCTTCACTTGGGCCCCACCAGGCTAAGCATTGCTCTTTTATTTAAGTCTTTTTAACATTTTTTTTTTTACATTTTTAAGAGTTTATGATTGGTGTTCAGGCATTAATCTTCCAACCTTTTAATGACACATAATTATCAAGTGATATTTTCAAATTTTGTGTCAACTTTAAAACATTTTTAATGACTGGCCTAACACCCAACCACCGGGCTTAGCAGGTTTTCTGGGGAAACTTCCAGTCTTACACATATATAATCTGCTAAATAAATTGAAAATCAACTTCTTACGTGGAAAATGTTGTATTTGACATGGCTGATCTCGATGCATGTGTTTTCTGCTGCTGGTCTGTTCTGGAGCAGAGACTTGAACCTGGTTGAAACACAAAACATGTCAATTTTTCAATCTTATTGACTAAAATCAAGCATGTCTGCATTAAAGCCACAGCTTCCCAGTACCTGGTTGATGCTGTAAACAGCAACACCTTGTGTGCA
Organism: Micropoecilia bifurca; assembly: GCA_903067075.1. Classification (NCBI taxonomy): domain Eukaryota; kingdom Metazoa; phylum Chordata; class Actinopteri; order Cyprinodontiformes; family Poeciliidae; genus Micropoecilia; species Micropoecilia bifurca. The sequence continues at coordinate 5,097 of CAEGAF010125658.1, forward strand.
TAAAACGGTTTCCCCTCCACCAGGAAGGTGACGTCAGACATTTCCTTGTTGTTCAGGAAGTGGGGGTCTGGGAAAAACAAAATGCTTTGATTCAAGAAAACTGATTATAAAGAGCTGATGTTGGTTTTACATCGAGGTTCCACTCAGAATTAAACAATTACTATTTGATTTGTTTTTCAAGTTGTTGTTCCAATGAGTCTCTAAGACATTTCCCTAAAACCCTCATTAACGTTTGGCTCCTTCTATGCTTCATTTCTGAGGTAAACAGCAGGTGGCGCTGCAACACTGTGCAAGTTTCCTGCTTAACTTCAAGGTAAAGTTATTATTCCCAGCAAGCGTGAACTGAATTAAAGTAATAAACAGAAGCACAAAATGGATGACTTAAAAAATTGATGTATCATGATGTATCATTTGTTTAGTTTCAAGATGGGTTAAAACCTAAAAATGATAAATTTACCATTTAAAAACCTACATGGTATTTTTAGTAATGGAACTAAATGGTACCTGAATAAATCCGTGAAGTATTAAAACATTTACATTTAATTTACTAAGCTATTTTTTATCTACTTCATAATCGCAAAAAGAGAGATATCTCAAAATTATTCACTTCAGGATGTGAAGCCAACAATATAAAAGCTTAATTTTTTAATGTTTATTTAATTAGGGGTCGTTTATTTGAGTAATGCTATTTGCGGCCAATAATGATAATTAGCAACTATTAGCTGCACTTTGCTGCCCAAATATTTCCATAGTTGCGATTATTCCCTGTTTTGTAATAAGATAAATATGTAAATATGTAATTATTTGTATCGTATTTTTTCATTATTTAGCACATCATTTAAATGCTAAATTTAAATTTAAGTTATATAGATAAATGATGAAAAATGTATGCAAAGTTGCTCATCATTTCCAATTTCTACAATTCTACCTATCTATAAATTGCTAATTAATACTGATATTAATAATTTGCTCTCTGCTATTGACTAATGTCGTTAAAACGCATCAAACCCAAAAATACAAATAATTTGCTATATCAGCTGCAGATCAGATCAAAGATGAATCAGCTGTTTACACTCTAACCACTAGATGGTGGTAAAACTCTTCTAATAGGATGATCAACAAGCGGAGCCTATATGGGATACAGGGAAAGAGGATCGATGCTGATTTGCGACAATCGTCCACAACGATATAAGAAGGATTTAAGACACAAACAAGTCAGAAACTCATGGAAATAAATAAAAAAATGATTCTGTTTCCACAAAGTGAAGGCTTACCCAGGCGTGAGGTCTGTTTCCTCTTGATCTCTGTCAGTTTGGGGATGGGGAAAGGTCCGTAGCACTGCGTGAAAATGACCGACAGCTGCTGGCTAATCACTTCATTCTGCAGACACACAGCAGCAGCACCGTTAGGGACAAGAACGTTCCACATGCTGCAGCTTTAAACCTTTTGTTTCACCCCTGCTAATCCTGAAAAAACATCATGCAAATGAGGAAGCTAATAGATTCAGTTTGTATTCCCAACAAGCCAGCCTGTGTTTTGTCTGTAGTCTGAACAAGCGGTGTGCTGCTGTGAAGGGAAGCCCCCCGGCGACCTTGCTGGTTCGCAGGATCTGGAACATGAGCGGCAGGCCGTGTGTGATCAGCTCCTCTGTGTACTCGTCCTCCTGGATGCAGCTGAAGTCTTTGAGCAGACCCTGGATCAGCGGACGGCGGTTCTGCATGAAGCAGGTGCGCAGGGACTCGAGCCAGGTGTGCAGCGTCCAAGGAATGCCTGGGAAAAACACACACACACACAGAAACAAACCGCAGAGAGTGAATACAGAGAAATAGAGAAAAACGAGGGTAGAGTCACCGGAGACAGACGGATCATGTTTCTCCACTGGATGCCATGAGTGTTGGATTAGTGGGAAATGAGAGGTAAAACAAATGGAGCATCTGAGTTTAATTAAAAGTGCTCGTTAATAACGGCTCTAAAGTGATTGATGGAAATGAAGTGAGCGTAAAACACAGCAGGCAAAAAATTTGTTGCTTATCCTCTGCCTTCATAACGATGAAGATGGTTTAAAAAGCTTAAAGCTGCAAGTTATTTTACCAAAATTTATTTTACATATCTGTTAGTCTCTGTGTCATGCCAGTTTAACATGAGTGCTGCTATTGCAATGTGAAGAAATGCACCGCTCCCAGTCAGAAGCAACCAATCAGAGCCGGGAGGAGGATCTTGACGCTGTCAATCATGCTCGTGTACACTCTGCTGAAGGTACTAATGGTGGAGAAATGACTTATCTGTGATATTTAAAATGTCTTCCAGTTGTGGTGTTAAACATTCATTAGAATTTAAAGTTTATTCATCTTTGAGAATGTGTTCTGGAAAACGGTCTCAAACAACGACATTATCGTTTATCGTAAGAATTTCTGTGGACAATTTATCGTCCAGATAAAATCTGTTATCATGACAGACCTTCGCACACGGCTGAGGTAATTTGTTTACACTTCCCTTTTTCCTCTACTAATGCTCATCCTGTTTGTATCAAAGCCAAAGCTCTGGTTTCTCGGCTGATTCGCTAAACCGTGGAGATGAAAACACTGGACGCTGACGGCAGCCACATTTAAAACACGAGCAGCGAGGACAAAGCTCCATCATCCTGTTCACACCTTTGACCCGTCACTACGGCCGCAGATAAAACGGCTCCTGTTTTAGAGGTGTGCGAGCTGCAGAGGGTGGGAACAGGACTGGACAGGACGGGCACAGCATGAGCACATCTGCAGGACAGCTGGAGGCTTGTGTGCCACTGAGGCATGCATTAGTAAGTCTGACCTAAGCTGCGGATGTCAATGGTGATGTCCACATGGCCATGCTCTGCGCTATGGTACATGGCCTCTCTCAGGGCCCGCAGCTTGGCCTTTCCTGTTCGCAGCGTCCCGCTGCAGTTGGCCTGCGAGGCCAACCTCTTCTCCCCGGGGTCCGAACCCTCGGCCAGGATCTCCTCCAGGGACAAAACGTCCCCCTTCTCCTTCTCTGAGTGGGACAGGAGCTTCCGGAAAACATTCCTGCACAACAGGGAGACAAAACGCAGAGGTGCACCATGGGTAAAAAAACAAAACAAACAAGATTAGCTCCGTCAATTCACGCAGGAGCACTGCAGCCATTTCTCTTGGTAACCAGAAAAACCCTCAGCTGGTTTTATTTAAATTCTGCTTTATTCTCTGAAAATGTTACATCACACCAAACTTCCACTGACTGATAACCTTTTATACTGGGGTTATAAAACCATGTTTCAGTGAATTTAAATATAATTTAACCTGAGAAATATTATTCAAACTGGTGGTGGCTGGGTAAAATAGAAAATAATATAATTTAATGATTTCTAAGGGTTAACTAAATTTAGTTGGCAAGCTGCTCCATCCAAGGCGTTGAACATTAATAACACAAGCAATTAGGTATATATTTCATAAATTTAAGAGTGATGCAAGTGAATGAATGAATAAATGAATAAAAATAAATGAGTATGCACATGCAGATATATTAATCTATAAATGAGCGCAGAGAAAACGTAAGTTTAAGTGACTCAGAGCTGTAAAGTCTGATGGCTGCAGGCAGAAATTAATTCCTGTGGTACTTTTTGGTAAAATGAGGGTTAAAAACTGGACTTAGAGGAATATTAACAAAGTGGTGCACATGTTTGTAATAGAAACACAACTTTTTAAACTAATGTGAAAAAACTGAGCTAAAGTTTTGGTAAATTGTCTCTAGATGGCAATCATGATGTAAATGAAAAACCGACTCATGACCCGTCGCTGCAGCAGTGGTAACAGAAGCCCTGGTCTGAATGGATTCCAACAAATGCGGCGCGATCCCAGTTCGATAACGCAGCGCTGCTCCATCTGCTGCAGCGAGTTGGAGCGTACAGCGCTGCGAAGCTGATCAATGTCGGGCCAGAGGTCTGTCCATGTAGAGCTTCATGCTTTCTATTCTGATTTTATGTCCTGGGTTGTTTTGGGGTTTGATTATTCTTTGTGTCTTTGACTCAATCTTTGATTAGATCTCGTTTCTGTTTCTTGTTATTCCAGTTTAATTACAGTTCTTAGTCCTAGTTGTTCTTTATTATTGGACTAATTTCCTAGTCTCGTGTGCACTTCTTGTTTGTCCCCTGTATTTAAACTCCTCTCCTGAAAAACCACAAACTCTCACCAAGTATTTTTAATCTAATCTCTAGTACAAATATCTTAGTACGCTTGAAATAAGGCAAAACTAATTTACAAATAACATTTCAGAAAGACACAGGAGCTTGTTTTAAGTAAATAAATACTTAATAGTAATGAAAAAGTTATAGTTTAGATGGACATTTTCATTTATAATATGGGGAAAATGTCTTGTTATAGTCACTGGACTATTGAATTAAAACAAGCTCCTATATCTTGCTTAAAAGTTACTTATAAGTTAGTTTTGTCTTAGTTTAAGTGATATTTACCCTAGAATACTTGGTAGGATTTGATGTTTTTACAGTGTTCTAATTTACTTACTATACAATTTGATCAAAATAAGAGCTTTATTATTATTTTGCTTATATTTTCACTTATAAAATTAAAGCAAGTTCCTATATCTTGCTAAAAAAGTTACTTTTAAGTTAGTTTTGCCTTATTTCAAGTATATTAAAATATTTGCACTACAATAGACCAAAGATATTTGGTAAGATTTTGTATTTTTTGCTTTTATTTCTCACTCTTTGCTGGTTAATCTCGTTAGTTTTTTCCCCATTCTTCATTTACTCAGACTTCTCTACTTTCCTCCACCGTCAAAACACAAAACACGACAGGCCCTTAAAAATGATCTCTGTCAAAACTAAATTAAAACTGAACATTATATTGTTAGTAGCCTTAATCTGCAGATAATCTGCGTGAGAAGAACCAGCCCTAATTCAGTCCCAACCTCTTAACGTCACATCGCAGCGTGATCACCACTCCATAATTGATTGTCTTAATAATGCTGCATTGTGCTGCTGCCGTCGCTCTTCGCTCCACTCCATTTCCCCGCCGCCCTGAATGCTAATAGGTTTTTATCTTATTCAGGCTGTAAAGTGCAGCCGAACACATCATCACGGAAACGGAGGAATCTCCTGTGAGGAGCAGATTGAACTGATGTGAAGGGATCAATACTGTGGTGATCAGAGACGAATACAGAATACAGAAGCTGTGTTTTAATTTGGACCAGAACGAATTAAAGTTTCTAACAGTTCAACAGCAATAAAGATTAAATGATATATTTTATATTTATTTGAATGCTTCCTTTGGCTGACCTCTCTCTGTTCTGATTAATCCATGCGCTTATCCTTTTCCATGAATGTTTCTGTCATTCTGTCGTGAGAAAACTTTCTCATTTTTAAAAGTCTGGGAGCCAAAAGAGCGGCTTTACACGGTTCTGGTCACTTTTCAGTCTTTTCAAAGCGTAGAAGAAGAGCACCTGTTGTTCGGTGCGTCTATGGGGCTCAGCACTGCCCCCTGTCAGTGAAGCACGGTACTTTACACTGGCTTTATACTAGTATAGTAACTCATTTTCGCTTTGGGCCAAATCAAGATCATGAATGCTCTTAAAGGGCCGGTTGTGCCGGAATGTAAAACTTATTCACAAACTGTTAAAATATTAATACATTCTTAAAATTAAAAAATATTGAACATATTTTCAGGATTTCAGGATTCTTTTTGTGACTTAAAAATGCAAACATTTAAAAACAAATTAAATAAACAGCAATGTTTAGCCTGGTGGGGGCACAAGTAAAGCCTGGTGGCCCGCCAGGCTTATAGTACATTGAATGAAACGTTGCTTCTAATTCAAGTAAAGCACTTGTTGCTGAAAATGTGCTCTGTAAATAAAATTCTTACTTCACCACATAAAAAACCTTGACCATAAAAATGGTGAAATTACCAAAAAGAAAAACTATTTATAGAAAATTCAATGATTGTGTTAGCATTGTTAGCATGTATTTTACTTCCCATGGCCTTATTTTCAGGAGTATTTATGAAGATTGACTTGTTTCACCTGTGTCCGTGCGACGCTGCCAGGCTGAACGAGTTCATGTCTCCCAGCGGAGTGGAGGAGATGCCATTTCGACACATCGTGCCGATCATGGGATCTGCTCCTCTTTCCAACAGCAAGCTCACCAGCTCAAAGTTTCCTAAAAGAGAGAAAATTATAGATTTATAGAATTAGAAACCACGTCGGTTTACTTCTGCTCTGTTCTTAAAGGTCAACAGTTCAAATGTTGACACGGTAATAATCCTAATAATTTAAAAATTTAGTTAATTTATAGCTTTCTTTTAATTCACTGTAAAAACACTGGATCTTCCCATTAACTTTGCACTAGTTCAGCCTTTCTCACGGTGGTTGGGTGCCACCTAGTGGTCATCAAGGAACTGCATGCGTGTGATAATAGTGAAGTTAGTGATTTTTGCGATTGTTTTGGACATTTTTTTTAAATATTTGCAAGGAATTTTGCAATATTTGTGCTTATTTATGACGTTACATGCGACTTTTTGTGGCTCCCATATTGATCACAAACTATTTGACATCAATTAAGGCTGAGGCAGCAATGTGGCAAAAGTAAGAAATACCGCCCTCTACAGGAGAGAGTTGGCATCACAAAAACCCAGGGATTTTTTTTACATTTTTGCAGAAAATTAGCAATAAACTTACATTTGTGCACTAGTATGAAAAAATGCTGGGATCTGTTGACTTTATGTGAATTTCCACACAGAAATTCTTAGAAAACTGGAGAGACTGATTTAGCTTAAGCATCTGGGCCTGTCAAGTAAACAAATTATGCTGGACAATAAACTGTCCACAGAAGTTATTGCAATAAACGCTAATATTGCTGTTTGAGACCGTTTGATAATGGCATAATAATAATAAAAATAATAATAATAATAAAAATAATAATAATAATAATAATAATAATAATAATAATAATAATTATTAATAATTAATAACTTTATTAATAACTTTAACAATAATAGTTATTATTAAATAATAGTAATAATTATTATTATTATATGCTATATAATAATAATAATAATAATAGTAATAATGATGATGACGCAAAGACACATTAAGATCAATAACTTTAAATTCTAATGAACATTTAACACTTGAACTGGAGAATATCCAAAATAAATAAATAGAACAACAAATAAAATTAATAATAAAGTCTATATAAACAAAACTATCATTCAAAAAAGGGGCAAAGCATCTAGTTTTTGGTGCAAAGACATAAAAATGATATATAATTAAAATGGAAATGATTGAGTTTGTTTAAATGTATCATGCGATTAATTGATTTATTGAGTTTGACACGTTAAGTGGCCCTCAGCCTGAAAATGTTTGAAAAACACTGCTCTAGTTTCTAGTGCACACTTTAAATATGACAAACTACCTTAAAAGTATCTTTTCAGGAAGAAATAGGAGCTTTATTAAAGTAAATAATTCCTTAGTATTGTCAGATTACAGCTGGTGCTGCTTCACCTGCAGCTGCAGCAAGCTGGAGCGGCGTCTCTGTGTAGTTCTCCGCCCCATCCTGCAGGGCGCCCTCCACATTGGCTCTGTTATCCAGCAGCAACTGTGGGAGAAATGGAGGAGGGAAACAAACAGGACAGGAGAGGGAAAACAAGCGAGGGAGACACGGGGTGTTACATTTCGGTTTGGCGAGAGTAAAAGCCTCGGCTGCTGGACAGACTCTGAATATGAATCACACTTCCAGCCTCGGCTTCTCGTTCACCTCTGCTACTGATGTTGAGCTGAGGAGGAAGAATTTGTTTTCCTGGAGACAAAACTCTGATTGTTGGCATAAATATTAATAGCTTAAAGATTCTGGAGGCAACAATGTGCACACTAACTACTACTGATACTAAGAGTGGAAAGACACTCTGTCCCTGCGGCTGTGTATCATCCTGCCTGAGCTGCGCTTTTCAGCTCAGCTTCAGGAGTTTCCTACTTGTTAAATGTCGGGACATAATTGTACATCTAGTTAACGTCCCCTAAAAGGATAGCTCAGGTGTTTTTCCAGCTGGGGTTTTGTGAAGTAGTTATCTGTAGTCAGCATCTCACTTGATCTAGAAAGAGGTGTTTAGGTGTGAAACTTTAATTATTTAACCCTTAAATTCAACAGATACAAACAAAAAAATCAACTGAACAATATAAAAGCAAACATGACTTTAAAGAGTTAGCTTTGGAAAATGAAGATATGCTGGCTGATACTTTAAAGCACTAGCTAACGCTGCGTCTTACAACCACAATGTCGATGTATTTTAGAGCAGGAATGACATGTTTTTTTGAAAAGTGCGCTAATTATTTGTACTGTTTTCAACCCCTTTTACTCTGACACGTTTAATTAAAATCTAGTGCTGTCAGACGGCACTCTATTAGTGCAAACATCACTTGTGTGTGATTTAATCTCCACCAGACAGAGTAGGGATAAAGTTGTGCTAAAGTTTGATTTAAAGTAAGATTATGAACATCTCAGAAAAGTGTCCAAATTATTGTCTGAACATAGAAAAACTACGCTCACATAAAACCAAAACTAATCTATTTTCCTTACACAAAAAATGCAAAATGGGATGGAAAGCTAACACTGCACATCATGCTGAACACAGTATGTTTACCATAAGACATGGCGGAGGTAGCGTCATGCTTTGGGAATGCTTTTCTTCAGCAGGGACCGTGACGTTGTGTTAGAGAACACAAAATCTTACCATGTAAGGTCCAGTTTCTGGTGGAAATATCTTAGTACTCTTGGAAAAAGACAAAACTAACTTACAAGTAACTTCTGACTCAAAAAAGTTTAATATTTGCTTTAAAAAACTTTTGAAATTTTGAGATTAATTCCAGAAATACCCTAGAAAAAAATGTGGAAATTTCTGAGTTTCAAAAGTTGAAAATTTTTAGCTTTTGGAAATCTTAATCAAAAACATTTGACTTTTGAAATTAAGAAACGTCCAAATTTTTTTTTATATTAATCTCAAAATTTCTCAAGATAAAAAAATTCTTCTAAATATTTGTGGTCTAGTTTCTGGTGCAAATATCTGAATATACACTTGAAATAAGACAAAGTAACTTTTCAGATTCAAATTCAAAAATTAGCTTGGAAAAACTCAGAAATGTCTCAGAAAATTTCTAGAACTTGGATATTTCTGAGTTTCAAAAGTTTAAAATTTTCGGGTTTTAGAAATTATCTGAATTGAAAATATTTGACTTTTGAAACTAAGAAATGTCCAGATTTTAATTAATTAATTAATCATATCACTGTCATAAACACAACACCTGTCCGGAGTGTGAAGGAGCCTTCATGAATGTTTATGATTGTTGTCATGAAGTGTCATTCAGTAAATAATGAAACTTTTAATGCAAAGATTTATTAAAACTTTCATTAAAACAGTTAAGTTTGCATTTTTCTATAAATAATGACATTTTTATACAAAGTTGCATTAAAACTTACATTGAAAGTGTCAAGTTTGTCACAAAGTTTCATTCAATAAATAATTACACTTTTGATGCAGTCAGTTCCTGACTGCTGTTATGTCAAGTCAGTCTTATGCACAACCTTTCAAATAAAGTGTTATTCCTTAAACTTTTGCACATTTTGTCCAGCTTTGAATAAAAGTCAATATATTTTACTATGATGTAGTAAATGGTGGGAGATAAATCTGACAAATGTAGTCTGGTTCTTTTGAGGTATGTCTCCACAGTTCTTCAAATAAAGTGTAAACGTTTAAGCACTGTACCGTGAAGCCGGATCCCTTTTATGTAAGATACTGTCTACAGATAACTACTCCGCAGAACCCTGATTGAACTATCAGAGCTAATTAATTCCTCTTCTGAAGCACAGCACAACAGGACCAAGGAAGGAGTAATAAAAGGACTTCAGGCACCATTACCATCATCATCAGTATTTTTTAGTACAAAGGTGAGGTCAGGGGGCCAGAGGTTAGAGGTCACAGGTCATTAACGTAACTACCTGCACGACAGGGACGTGTCCGTGCAACACGGCGAACGTGAGTGGCGTCACCTGGCGCGTTTCGGGGTAAACTGAGGGGTGCTTGTTTACTGTGCTTGGCACCTGGGAAGTCATAGGTGAAGTTCAGGGAGAGAGATACACAGCTGTTATCACATTCAGAGCTCAGGGGGAGAGACGGGGAGGAAGCAGTATGCAGGACAGGTGGAAGCAGGAAGAGGGCGAGATGGCGGGCCGAGATTTTCCTCTTGAGTTTTGCAGAAAATCTTGAGCAAGTTTTAATCCTCCCCCTCATCTCAAATCTCCGCCCTAAGCATGAGGAGCTACATCTGCCCGGACCCGGTTCTCTGTGTCGGTGTGGCTCCACCTCGTCGTGGAGCTTCGTCTCAACAACAAACGAAACCAGAGAGAAGATGTAACGGTGACGACAAACGCATGCAGGACTGGAGGTGACGACTCAGAAGCAAAGCGGAGGCGATGCTCAGTGGGGTTTATATTGCTGATTAAATGATCGAATTGATTTGCAAAAATCACCCAGAGGAAAAACAACTATTTAATGTGATGCCGCATTTCATTTGGGCTCTGATGCTAAGCAGCGGCGGGACCGTTGGTGTTTTATTGTGTAATGATATGAATTATTAATGTCTTTATAATTACAAGCAGCCACGGCAGAGGAGGAGAAAAATCTGAGGCAGCGACTGCTGTATACATAATTATTTATATGTATTTATTTATCCATGGAGGGATATGTGTGTTGTGTTCACTTTTTAAAATTCTGATGAGTTTGGACTCAAGATTGTGCAATGAATTTGACAAAAACAGTTTAAATGATTCTGGATCATCGTTAAGGCTTCCTAATTATCTAATTAAAACCAAAACATAACAAAAGAGAAAAAGGCAAAAATAATTTCACAATGGCAACAAATTAAGGGAGGAAGAGAAGCGCACACGTCTCCAAATTGCACCTATAATATAGTTGCAGGAACTCTGACAGAGCACAGTTGAAAAAGGTTTTTATCAGACAGACTGTGGTAGATCTTTTCACGTTTTCACAAAATTTAAAGGGGCAGTATCATGTAAAAAATATGTTTTTGAACGTTGCATCATGTTGTTAAGTTACTCCCTCATCACAAACAAACCCGAAATGTTGCCTTGATTCTGACACACATGTCTGAGAAATCCTCAAATCTCCATGGCAACCACTCAGCTGTGCAAAACGCCTGGGTGGACCAAGCCCCGCCTTCACGGACGAAGCTCTAGTAGGATCTTCATCAGCAATAGATAAACAAAATGTGTCTCTATCCTCCAAGAAAGACACATTTCAAATTAAGTAATTATTTATCCAGAAACAAACTCCTGAATGATTTCAAACGGTTGTCATTTGCTTCTGAGTCGCCAAAGGGAAAAATCTAAAGAAGCCATCACTACTGTGGGCAGTGATACAGACACACAGGAAAAACTGCAAAGAGAAAAAAAAGAAAAAAAAAAGATTTATGACTGCAAAGCCGCTATTTTATCGTCTTATTTCAACTTAACAAATAGTACGTGCAATAAAGTTCATGCGGTACGTGGCAGCGAGTTACACAGAGTGCACCTGGTTGTGTAACAGTGGTGTATTATTGATGCGCCATAAAGCAAAGTGCTGCTGGACAGCTGCGGCGTGAAGCGAAATGAAGTGACGGGCTGAGCGGAGGGACTATCAGCGGGTTATTATTCAGGATCGGTGAGAAGAGAAACCGACAAACGAGAATCGTTTGTTATCAGTGCACTTTGTGTAACGAGCAGAGAGCAAGCAGGTGAGACAGAAACAGGAGAGGTAAGGAAGGGGAGAGGGGACAAAGTTCTCACAGAAACAAAAGTGAATGAAACATTAAACTGGGACAGAAACATTGTGAAGTGTTGGAGAGACTGAAGTCTGACCTCGCTGTTGATGTCGGCGCCGGCGTCCAGCAGCATCTGGACCATGGCCTCGTCGCCGCGGACGCAGGCGTACATGAGAGGCGTCATCCCCTGCAGGAAACGCAAGATGGCCGCATCGGGGATTCATGTTGTGTTTGCTTCACTTAAATAAAATAAACATGCTTTCTTTTGTTGTTTATAAGGAAATCTGAGGTTTGAGGCTTTTCACTTTTCTTTCCTGGGTTCAGTGGAGTCTGTAAATACTTTCACTGTAAACAACTCGGGAGGTGAAAACCAGGCAGAGCTGCAGGAAACCAGGGAAACCAGGAGACGCCGACTTCCTGTCATCACAGGAAAACCTCCCTCATCCAAATGGCCAATTATCCATTCATTCATCCATCCATCATCCACGTTTTCTATCATCCATCTGTCCGTTCATGCATCCATCTGTTCATCCATCCCAGATCAGTAAATTGTTCTATTTCTTTTTGTATTTTATATAAAGTTGAAGTTCGAACTACAGTGTTCGGTTTATCCAGAGTGGAGGTAAATATTAAATCTGAACCTGATTCTGCAGCTTCACCTCGTTCCACTGCTCACTCAATATCCCAGTTTTACCGCATCAGGTGCATTTGGGAATTTCCGTTTCCATCAGTTGGTGAAGGTATCGGTGATTCCTAGCGGCGATCAGTGAAAGCTAATGCACCTAATGCTAATGCGGCTTTCAGATTTTTAGGCTACAAGCTAGATCCATAAATCGACCTTCCACTCCCAAACTTTAGATCGTCCACTTTTTGAGAGTTTATTTTTAAACACAAAAAATCAGCACATTTGACTATATTTTATTGGTTATTTATATGATAGAACAACACATTTGTGGAGCAAAGAAATAAATTGATGCATGGTTTTTACATTTTTTCTGGCATTCTACAGTGAGTACATGAGGTTGATTGACAGCCTCAAGACCCTCCCTCCTGACTCTGATTGGTTGTTTATGGTAATTTCTTTGATAGCAGCTGTCATAAAATAGTGATAATTTTAACAAATATTTAAAGAACATTTTATTATAAAAAGTTAGAGGCATGAATGGTTTTGTGAGACACTATAATTTGTATTAAATTATGCTTTTATACCCTTGTAATTCTCTCTCAACCAGATCAGAAACCACAAGACGTTAAAAAAGCAATAAAGTAAAAGCTGCGGCTCGCCTTCGTATCTGGACTCATCATGGCGGCCATCGGTGGCCATAACGGCCTCCTGATTAAGTAGATCAGTTTTCCAGGAAATACTAAAAACTGAATCACCACAGAGGGATACGAGTCTCTGACATAAAGTGCTGCAGCGAGTTACGAGCGACTCATAAAAGGCCTCTGTTGAACATAATGGCCCGAGTCAGACATATGATTGAAGTCGGCTTTGCAGAAGCCTGTTGAAAACACTTCAGCGCCTCTGATGAATGGAAACAACGCTCTGCCTTGCTTACAGTAAAGTTTTCATTCTCTTTCTTTCTGAGCTCAGAGAACAATTTGTGTGGGCGGGAAAGCCTGCATGTGGTTGCACTGCAAAAACAGAAAATTCAAGTAATTCTGGTCTAGTTTGAAGTGCAAATATCTTAGTAACCTTGAAAGTAGACAAAATTAACTTACAAGTAACTTTCCAGCACAATATAAGACTCAATAATTCCTTAATATTGATTAAATAAGTACTTATTAACCTAGCATTTCAAAATTATTCCATATTTTGAAATGATTTCAAGTTTTGTTAGAAAAGGAGGGAATCACCATGGCAACCAGTGACATCACTTAGAAGCTTCTCTTTAATATTAACCCTTCACAACAAAACAGGCAGGTTCTGGAGAATTTCCTCACTTTTTCTTTTGGCAGATTAAATTTTGCCCATTTTATAAGTGAAAATATAAATGAAATAATAACAAAGCTCTTGTTTGATAAAATTGGACAGTAAATAAGTTAGAATACCACAAAAACACAACATTTTACCAAGTATTTTTGGTCTATTCTAGAAAATGTCTTAGTACAGTTAAATAGTAGTAAAAAGTAACTTCTATGCAAGATGTCGGAGCTTGTTTTAAGTCAAAAATTACTTAACATTGATAACAAAAGTACTTATTAAACTGGTATTTCAAGATTATTTCATATATTGAAATGATTTCAAGTTTTGTTAGAAAAGGAGGGAATCACCATGGCAACCGGTGACATAATTTAGAAGCTTCTCTTTAATGCTAATATTAAAATCTTACCAAGTATTTAGTATATTGAGAAACTACTTTATTAAAACAAGTTCCTATTTCTTGCTGAAAAACTACTTGTAACTTAGTTTTGCCTTATTTCAAGTGTACTAAGATATTTGCACTAAAAGCAAGACCAAAAACACTCTGTAAGATTTTGTGTTTTTGTAGTGTACTGTTGATTATCTGCAGAACATAAATTGAAGTTGAAAAGGTCTTTCAGTTTACAGAAGGTCATTTCGACCAGAAATTACCAAACTGAACAAAAAAAATAAGTAATGATTTAAACATAATCACCTGAATGAATCACCTCTTTTTTTATAAATGTGATTTCTCTTTTTCTTTTTTTATCAGTTGTTCAAATAGATTGAGATTGACTCATTTGGTTGGATTTCAAGAATAAGTACAGATAATCGACTATGATTGCAGTTAAAAACGGCACAATTACAACGCAGTCCAAACCTCTGGTACCACTGGTAAAGATCAGTAAAAAAAACCTCAGAATGAACCTTTAATTTGAGTGCAAAGAGAAGATCAAATATTCAAAAAATAATTATATTTTTAATAAAAGTTAGCCTAAGAGGCATTTTTGCTTAACTCTTAAAAAAGAGTTAAGCAAGTTTTGATCTGTAACGTCTCAATAACTAGATGGATGAATGAATAGATAGATGAATGAGTTGATGGATGGATACACAGATCAAAGAATAGATGACCCTATGTACAGATGGATGGAAGATGCGAATGTCCAACCAAGGTGATGCTCAAGAAGTTAAAAAATGTTCTAATCAAGTTTTCTGGCATTAAGCAAATATAAATAATTTTGTCAATCCTATTCGACCAAAAACAAGAAATGCTTGTTCTAATTAAACTTCAGACAAGGAGGAAAAAAATTTGTTTATGTCATTTTATTAAGCATAAATATCTGGTTTCAACTGTACAGGTAGGAGTAAGCAAGAGCCTCTCACAATAATCAATAAATGGATTAATCGCATGATAAATTAAAACAAGCTCAATAATTTCCATTCGCATGACTTTGTTGATGGTTTCTTATTTTAAACATGAATTATACAGTTTGCCACTTATATTCCACTATATGTAATATTCGGAAAGACTTTTTTATATATTACGTACAACAGGAGTAAATTAGTTTTGTATGTATTGCCCTAAACTTCCATACAATATGTCAAATGCGGCGCAATGTGACTATTATGCAAAATAAAGATTTGTGGTCCAGAACACGTCTTGGTCCCCTCAAAGCAGCAACACTTTAACACTTTAAGTGTTTGTGTTATTTTATTCAGTTATTTTAACAATATTATAAATGTGGAATTTGCCAAAATTTGCTCATCTATTCTTTGGATACATCTCGTCAAGTCAACAAGTTGTTTCCTGGTGTTGTAAGTTCTGTTGAGCTGCTCTTGGCAAGTTGGTGGTTACCATAGCGACCAGTAACTGACAGCTCCTCCCCCTTTTTTCTGTTGCTGCCAGTAACTGCGGAATGTTCTAGAATCAGCTCCTGTTTACTTTACAATTGTTTATTATTATTAATGTTCATTTTAGCTATGTTTGATTTTACAATCTGCTAATGGGAGTTAATGCTTT
Organism: Micropoecilia bifurca; assembly: GCA_903067075.1. Taxonomy (NCBI): domain Eukaryota; kingdom Metazoa; phylum Chordata; class Actinopteri; order Cyprinodontiformes; family Poeciliidae; genus Micropoecilia; species Micropoecilia bifurca. The sequence continues at coordinate 20,840 of CAEGAF010125658.1, forward strand.
GTAGTTTGTTTAGGGTTATTTACTGTATTTTATTTAATGTTTAGAGGCAGAAGCTGCTGGAATGATGTGAACCACCAACTTGATTTCCTCTTTTGTTAGAATAAATCCAGTGAACTTCAAGGTGTTTGTTGTGAAATCAACCTACTGGACCTGAGACGAACATACAGCTCTGGAAAAAATTAATAGACAACTTAAAATGATCAGTTTCTCTGATGCTATTTCTTTTTGTAGGTATATGTTTGAGTAAAATGAACATTGCTCTTTTATTCAATGTCTCTGAAATTCCAAGCAAAAATTTCGTATTTATTTGCAATGGTTTAAATAACGAAAAAGGATGCAACCTCAAATAATGCAAAGAAAACAAATTCATATTCATTTAGAAACAACAATATTGATGTTTTAACTCAGGAAGAGTTCAGGAATCAATATTCAGTGGAATAACCAGGAGGTTTTCAATGGGGTTGAGTGCAGTGGGCTCTTAAGAAGGGTGACGTATGTGTGTCTGTGTATGTGTGTCACACCTGTTCACTCATGCTGTTGATCCCGTCGGGCCCCAGGAGGTTGACGGCCTGCTTGACCAGATCCGTCCGGCCGCAGTTGAGCATCCTGAAGCCCAGATCCTGCAGGAACTTGGCCTCGGTGGAGGCTGCGTCCAGCTTCCGGGTGGCGCAGAAACAATCTTCGGCTCTGCAGATGGAGGCAGCAGATACATTATCGTGACTAAGTGGGGGCTTATCTCAGAAATGGATTTGGGGAATCAGTGGGCATTCATCTCCCCAAAGGACGCCGGGAGAGAGCGGGAATGATTATTGCTCAGCTTTTCCCGGCTTAAACCACAACCGAGTCCATACGCATCGAGCTGTTTACACTCAGAGACGACTCACTTATATCTGAGCGAAGTGTTCAGCCTTCTGCCTCCTCCAGGTGAGGCTTCTGCTGCAACTCGTTTTCTCTCTCTAATGACTCTTAATTGACGCTGCGAACAGCTGCTGCTGATCCGGTTCTCAACAGGGTCGCAGGGAAACCTCTTCACAATATCATTCTGATTCTACCTGACAATTATATGTGGCATTTTGAAAACAGATGCTAATTGGTAACAAACACCTTCGCCGTTCTGTTTGTTTCATCTCTGCAAATGTTTGAAGTGGGAGGACTGCTAACCCATGACTGTGATAAAATCCTTAAAATTATTGATGCTGCATGAGACAAAAGCTTAGCAGATTTTTGATTTTCTGTCTGTGAAGTGCAACACAGAGATGCATTTGTGAGAAAATGTTTTTAAAATAGCAACTGCAACTTAGATGAATCAAAAGAAGCTGCTGGTCCAACTAAAAAAATCAAATATCTCCATTTGTGCATTAAAACTTTGTTTTTACTACTTTTTTAAGATAAAAGGAATTCTGAGTAAAAACAACATGATGTGTTCTTTTTTGCTAAGTTTCAAGCAATTATTTAAACAATTTTCCAACTGTTTTGTCTTCATTTAGCAACCAAACCGAAACTGAAGAGTCATCTATAACAATATTTTGTGAATAGTTTCTTGTGTTACAGAGTGATGCTAAAACCAACAGGACACCAAACAATCTTGAACAAATAAACTGAATTCACTGATTACATTTTTATAAATCTATACGCTGATGATATTCGGCTGATGCTGCGTTCACACCAAACGTTTTACGTTCAGTCTGCATTGAGGCTCTGCCCCGCGTCGTGTTTCCAGGACAATTTGAAGCATTTGACGGGCGTCCAGGTGTTCACCGCTCGATGTGGGGAATCAACCAATCAGAAAGACTCCGCTACGTCTCTCTGGTGCATTTTCCGACGTAATCTCAGAAGAAGAAAAAAAAAACTATGGAGGATAAAGTAATTGTGGCTGTTTGCTTTCGTCTTATAATCTACCAAAAATCACAGTTACAGAGACAGGAATAGAAAGGATCGGCAAGGAAGTTGGGATGTCGGATAAGTTATAACTTATACTATTTTAAAATATTTCCCAGGATAAACATATTTATTTAGAGGAAACATGCAGAAGACGGTGGGAGAGTTTGCGGTACGCGTCTCCTCTCACGCAGCGTGAGAAATCCAATCCGGTTTTAACCAAAACCAATGAGAAATTTGCACAAAGAGTCCGGAGCCGAAGCCCGAACGGCGTATTTGGAGTTCGTTTCCGGTCTTACTTGATCTGCCGCGGCTCGCAGTCGACCCCGGGCAGCAGCAGCCTGGCGGCCTGCCTCACGTCGTCGCTGTCGACCGAGAAGCTGCGCCTGTGTTCGGTGTGGGCGACGGCCACCCGGATCCACTCCATCAGCGGAGGCAGAACCAAGAACGGCCTGCAGAGCAGAACAGGGTTCAGCAATGATTAGCATCAGTCATTTCAGAGTCAGATTACATTAAATTTGAGGAGAGTAATGATTTGTTCAGCAGCACGGTAAGTTACACTCGTTACACAATTTCAGTGTAGAAATATTGATAATTTACACCATTAGCTAAAATCCCAGCCTGGCGTAAACAGTTAACAGAGACGTTGGTTCCATTTGAGGCTCAAACTAAACCAATGTTCTGATAGATATTAGAGAGGCAGCAACACAAAATCAATACTTAAATTTATTACAGGGACAATTCAGAGCTGAAAGAGATCTAGAAGCGGTAACCTCCCTAAGTGCCGTTATTACCCTCATTTATCACAAAGAGCAGTGGCCTGACTGATAAATGATGTGTGCATTCTTCATAATTTATTATAAAAGTGTGTTTTTTAGATTAATCAATCCAAAAATAACCCCCGCGTTGCTCTGCCTGCTCTGTGTTTCTCCTCCTGCAGGGAAACGTCAGCGGAGTGATTTTATCTGACGTAGGATAAAACCAGGGGCGTCAGTCAGGGAAAGGACTCAGATTTCAGTGAGAAGTCAATTTAAACTATATTTCACCACTTTAAAACCAAAGCAGTAGTGTAAATTAAAAGTATTTACAGTTTTTATTCTGTAAAAAAAATGAAGAAATCAGTTATTTATCACCTTTAACTTTGTTCAAATCAAGGTTTAAATTCACTTGGGTTGAAAAATTCCCTCGTTTAAAGTTTGATGTCTTTATTTCATTTAAGCACATTTTTGCACCACTTTGATGGATGTAAATTCTTTTTAATGAAGATTTTAGCTTTTTTACTTTTTATTAGTTTATCTGTAACGGTAGAACACTTTAGTCGTGTTTAAACTGTTTTAAAACCCAATTATGATTCATTTATTCACATTTATAATAATAAAAAACATCTACATATGTATCGTTATTGCCTGTTAACGCCATTTCACATAAATCCTACTTACTTTTAATTTGCTGTACTTTTTCATGTCAGTATTCAATAAACTTTTGTAAGTATGCAACGTTCAGATTATCTGACCTTCAGAAACAATATCCACATTTAATTACAGAGTAAAACCTTAAAGTTATCCAATATGGTAAATTAAATGACATAACTGTAATCTTATCCATCAAAGAGTAATCGCTGTAATAACATTTAATAATTAAGCATACACAGTCTAGCCTACATTTTAATTTATTTTTTTTTAAATAAATCAATGAACACTCTGCAGTTCTTTTGCAAATTTAACCTTGCCTCTCCTATTTAGTTTCAATTCAACTTTTTCATCGCATTTAATAACTTTGCTTGTCACCCTGCAGATGTATTCAGGTCCTTGCTGCTCGTCTCCAAGCTTTCAGCTGAATGCTAAGCAGAGTTTTGTCTCAGAGGAATGGAAACTCTGCTGACGCGTCACTCCGCCTTGACATTCCTCACGCTCCCCATGGTCGCCCGGATGGAGTCTCAGCGTTCCTCGGCGAGGAAGACAGCGAGAAAGATGTTGGAATATCTGTCCGTCAAGAAGCTGCAGGCTTTGGCAAGAGTCAGCGCTGACCGGCCCACGCTGCTGGAGCAAGTATCTCCAGCAGGAACGTAGAAATGGAGGTTTGTATTGTGAGCCTGTACTCAGCTTGGCTGGAAGGTTAAAAGGACAGATGCAAAAATCGCCTCAGCTGCCAGAAGTCACATTCTGCAGTTTAATAAATCTGAATCTGTTAAAAATTTTATTATTTCACTCGGGCGTTAAAGATGAGACTCAGCTAAAAGTTTCTGAACTAGAAACCAGCACCTCTGCTCCACACTGTAAATTGTAACTTTGTATTTAACTGAAAAAGACGAGTGGACACAACTTGACTTTGGTCAAAGTTTAGTTGAACTCAATTAAATGACGATGCGTTCTGAGATTAATCAAAAGCCGATGTATCTCAGAGTTTGAAAAGTCCCAATTTGCTAGAATTTTTTTTTTGGAAATTTTGAGATTAGGCACAGAAATATTTGAGAAAGAAACTTTGAAATTTCTGAATTTTTTTCTAGCAAATTTTTGACTTTTAACACTAAGAAATGTCCTTTTTTCATTTAATTCCTGAGATTAATCTAAAAACACCAGAGGCTTTTTTTTGCAGATTTTTGACTTTTCAATCTTAGAAACTTCCTTGTTGATTTTAGAAAATTTCTAAGATTTTCTAGAGAAAATGTTCTTTTTTCAGCGAATTCTGTGGTGTATAGTGAGCAATAAAGCTGACTTTAAGTGAATAAACTAAGTGGATTTAACTTATGTTTTCACATAGTTACAATATAATAAATAAACACCAAGCATATTAAGTGAAGTCTGCACCAATTTTTTGTCTTGGTCGACATTAAACATCAAATATCTGCAACGTTTTGGAAAAAACAAAACACGAGTTGGTGCAGCCTGACTGTTAAACTATCTCTTATTAATTAATTCCACAACAAACCTCCGTAAACCAGGGCTGAGAGGTAGCTGAGCGTCTCACCTCTCGGTTTGTAGGGTGACTTTGGACGGCTCCACGTTGGGGTTCTCCCACTCCATCTGTGGGCAGTGCATGAAGTAGCAGAGGGTGTAAAGCGCTTCGGGTTCCCAGTGGACCGTGGAGCTGCTCTTCTGGTGGACCGGCGTCCCGTTGCTCGGGTTCTTGATGTGTAACGGCTGCAGGTGATGCATGGCCCGGGAAACCAAATCACCTGGAAAACATGACAACAATCAGCCTCATTCATTAAAACTGAGCTGTAAATCGCAGGTTTAGTTGACGTAAAAAGGAAATGCGCTACCCTGATACACAAAGGTGATTAAGCCACCATGTGCCCACGTTGTCTTGAGTGGAAAATTGCTGTCTTAAAAGCCATCCTACACACATAAGCTGATTTTCTCCTTTGTTCAGTTTCAGACTCATTCAGTTCATTTATCCAGGGTCAGTTCACAGCAGAAATATTTCACTTAATAACCAGCGAAGCTTATTTAAAACACGCAGGAAATTGTCTAATTTGTTTGATTTAGAGTATTTCTAATGCTTGAGTGGAGAATTTAGGTAAGATTTGTTAACGTGGTGATTCAAATTGGGAATATTTACTTAATCCTACTGGGCCACATTTTTAGTGTGCAACTCTGAAAAAACAAAATATCTCATATTAATCATCTATACTTGCAATTCTGAGACAAACAAGATGAACTGAACAGATTTATTTTAATTATTGACACTTTTTTTTACCAACCAAAGCATCTGGCTGAGTGGTGAATATACACAAAAGGCGAAATTATGAAAAAACATGATAAAAAATTAATGAATCAATGTTCTAACACCTGTTAACGAGCAAAACTTTAGACGTGTTTTAATTAAAGTGGACTTAAAATGTAACCTTTGCAAATATGCAGCCCATTTTTATCCAAAAAAAGTAACATATCTCCAAAAATCACAGGGATTATCATTTAATCCGAAAAGGGCGGGATGTCAAACTCATTTTAATTTTGGGTTATATGAAAATCTGAATGTCCTTGTGCCAGAATATATTGATTAAACAAATTAAACTGTAAAAATATCAATAAACGGCTGTTCATACAGGATTTTGTGATTGTTTTGTGCTTTTTACAGCTTCTGTGGTGCTAATTTAGAAATTTTTTAAGGAATTTCTACAATATTTAAGATGATGCACGTCATTAAATGTGACTTTGATCAATTTTGACAGAAATTTGAGGCAAAATCTGAAAAATAATGTGGCAATTTGTTGATTTTGTGTGAATTTTGCAGATTTGTAAAGATGCAATTTGGAGTCTAGAGGGCCACATAAAAAGCAACAGCGGGCCAGATTTGGCCCCCAGGCCTCGAGTTTGAGACATATGCAACCACAGTTTGAATACAGATTTTTTTCGTCTGCATGATATTTTGTTCATTGCTTGAAGCACAGCTGAGTTTGTGCACAGCAGGAGTGAAGAATGAGGGGAAGAATATTTTAAAAAGCGGATTTCAGAGGAGGTGTGAAATTCAACTTTTAAAATTTGGCACATCCACGGCACAGAAGCAGATATTTAGCCCTGACGTTCAGCATAATGCTCAGATTCACAGCGTTCACAGCTGTGATCGATCAGGTCATTAGTGATGCATTTAAGAATAACGATTAAAAGGCTGCAAGAGGGAAAATATTGCAGAGTCAGGCTGCAGGGTTTATTTTGAAGATAAATTTATTCCTCTGCTGATCTAATTATTCATTCAGTTTACTGGAACATTGGAGCTTTTTGTTTCTGTAAGGAATATAAACAAGAGAAGAAAAAAATGCATTACTTTGATTGATGAGGGATTTGAAATATAATACAAGTGTGAAAAATGAAGAAAAACAGATCAGTAAGAGGAATTGTTTATCACTCTGTTGGGTCTATGGGAATCCATTAAGGACAAAACTTGCATGCAGTGTGCTTCATATTCAAGAAGTAGTAGCAGATTTATAACCTTGAAGGAGGCAAAACTTAAAGCTGAAATGTGTATTTTGAAGGTGAAACATCCTGCTGTCCGAGGATTAAACAGAGAAAACAGGAGACTGCAGCTTCAAGAACTGACAACGCTCCTGAGGGGTTTGGAAAACACACCACACGATTGCTTCTTAAATAAATAATAAAAAAAAACAACAACTAAAATAAGAGACTCAACACAAGCAGTAAAAACCACAGCCATCCCTCTCAGCTACAACCTGGATAGAGTCAAAGACAATAAACAAGATTTCTTTGGCTTCGTTAATTGTTTCTGTGACTTTGATTTTGTCAGCAGGACGACGTTTGCTCCCGTCTTCTCTGCTGTAATTATCCAAGCAACACTCCTGTGGGGTTCATGCTTCAGCTCATCTGAATTAATCACAGGGGACAGCTTACTGCCTTCGTTTCTCCAAGCAAACTCCTATTCGAGTTGGAAGGACTCAGAACCGGGAAAACCTTCTTCCCCTTTTCCTGTAAAAATGCTTAAAAGAGAAACTATTGCTAATGTTACAAACTGCAGCAACTCATGAAAACTTCAGCTGTCAACTTAGCTTGTCTTCTTCTATTGTCATAGTCAGATAAAATGTAGAAAACGCAGTAAAATAGACATATAACTTCAAAAACAAAAGTTTACATATATGATATTGATTATGGAAGGAGCTTTGAACCAAAATTTGTACAACAAAGTCATATAATAGCTCTTCCATGCTAATATTTGGTTATCATTAAAGCTAATGCTAACAGCAAACAGTAAAAGTTGTAAGTTAAGTTGACTCTGAGGTAGCTAAATGCTAAAACTAGCATATGACAGCAAGCTAACAGTGTATTAGCATTCAATGTAATGCTAACAATAAGCAACAAAAGAAGACTGATGGGAATGTTTTTTGATTAAAAGTAAAACTAGCATATGGCAGCATGCTAACAGTGTGCTAGCATCCACACTAATGTTAACAATACGCAGTACAAACTGACAGATGGGAATGTTATTTGATTATGAGGTTGTTACGCTAAATGTAGCACATTGGAGCATGCTATAAGTAGCATAATGCTAATAATTACAAGCTGGCTGATGGAAATGTTATTTTATTATGAGGTAGCTAGATGCTAAAACTAGCATTTGATGTCACAACATGCTAATAGTGTGTTAAGATTCAAGGTAATGCTAAAAGTAAGCATTACCTTACTGACAGGAATGTGTTTTGATTAAAAGTAAAACTAGCAAATGGAAGAAAGCTAACAGTGTGATAGCATCCACACTAATGTTAACAATAAACGATACAAACTGTGACTGATTGGAATGTTATTCGATTATGAGGTAGATAAATGCTGAAAGTAGCATATGACGTTAGTAGCAAAATGCTAACAATAAGCTGACTGACAAGCTTTTAGTTTTTTTTTTTTTACCAATTTTCGGTGCCTGACTGATAAAAAAATCCTTACACTTAAGATCTTTTGTCTTAAATATGCATTTCTAAATACACTTTTTCAGATAAAAACAAAAAAAATGAGCTTAGACATCAATATCTGAACATTTATTAACACAGGACTGAAGATTTTCTTTTTTTTAATAACCGTAACTACTGTTGCATTAAGACAGAGTCATAAAAATAAAATTTAACGATGGCCTTCTCTGGTTTCCAGAGTTAGCAGCTAATTCATCCTCATTGTAAAAGGATATATTGCTTATCTCCATCTGTGAGCCGGAGCTTTAAAGCGCTGCGACGAGGACGGACGATTCCTTCCCTGTCCTCTGTCTCACTGTCAAGGCCTATCGCCACCCGGAGGACACGTTGTGGACATTTAATCATCGGTTAGTAATACGGCCATCTCAGAGCTCTGCCTTTGGGGCACATTAGCAATTCGATGGCAAATATTAATCACAGTCAATTACAGAACATGTCATCATCAACAGGGAGAAGCAGTTACTTTTACCAGCAGTTCTCGGGTTGAAATTAATCATTGATTGATATAAAATACCTAAAAGAAGGTCACAGATAACCGTCTGTGCTTAATGGATATTTGATCTGATGGGAAGTAGCACACATAAAAGAGTTTCAGGCTAGCTAAATCAGAGGCTAATGACTTGTTAGTTGTAGTTTCCCAAGCTGATTTAAGGAATGTGATAAGCAGAAGACGAAGTAAAGACGTTATTTGCAGTTGCAGAAGCTCCAGAGGGAAGCAAGGGTGGCTGAGTCACAAGAAAATCACTGATCCATCATCTAATTTGTCTTCTTGGGCTCTGAGATTATAGGAACATGATGCATTGTTTGTATTGATTAAAAAAAATCCAGCAAAGAAAAGGCAACATGGCATTAACTCCCAACGAGAGGACCGTCAACAAAGAACTGAGAACAAATAAAGCGTCTTCCTGCGGAAGCAGCGTGGTGATTCATTGGGGTTAATACGCCAGCCGTCAGAGCAGCACTTGATGCTCAACTCAAAATAAATACCACTGGCCCAAATAGAATGTAATAAAAGGGCAAAAACAACAAAGGAGAGAGCTTTGTTAGGTCTGTTTGAGGAAATACAAACTTTCATGTGTTTTATTGGGGGTTTTATTTGAACAGACCAGCAGAAAGAAGCAAACGACTGCAAATAGAAGTAGATCCATCGTAATAAATCAATTAATTGCATGATAAATTTAAACAAACTCAATCGATTCCATTTTAATGATTTATTGTTTTTCTTTTTCACCAAAAACTGGATGACAAAAGTCTTCATTCTGGTCTCAAATAAACCTTATTTTGTTTGAGACTTTATTACTCATTTTGTTTGTTATTTCTGCTGTTTTGTTTATTTATTTTGGATCTTTAAAATGTCTTCCAGTGTTAAATGTTCATCAGAATTCAAAGTTTTTTTCTTGGGTTGTTATTATTATGCAATGTATTACTTGAATATGGTCTCCAACAAAAATATTATCATTTATCGCAATATCTTCTGTTGGCCGAACGTCCGTCCATCCATCCATCCATCCATCCATCCATCCATCCATCCATCCATCCATCCATCCATCCATCCATCCATCCTCTTTACACTCTTGTCCCTTAGGGGGGTCAGGAGGTGCTGGTTCCTCTCCAGCTAACGTTCCAGGTGATACACGGGTCACCCTGGACGGGTCGCCAGTCAGTCGCAGGGTGGACAATTTATCACCCAGCAAAATGTATTATGGTGAAATAGAAAATAAATTATATGTAGTTTTTACTTTGTAGGAACAGATTTGGCTGGTGAGTCTCTAGATATTTTTTGATTGAAATTTTTGACGATTCCTCTGTGTTTAATCTGTAAACAGCCGTTCAGAAGACATTTCACTGTAGTTCTGGTGTCCCGTGTCATAATGCTGCCACGAGGGCTGTAGTGATACAATAATCTCACGATACGATACACAATATTCTGCCCACGAAACTATATATATTGCAATATTCAGCAAGCGATGCAATTCAGTACATTTTTGTGATTTTCTGAAAGATTTTAGAGGGACAGAGTGATTTTGGTGACATTTGGTGACTGTTATAAAGTTGGATTGAATTAATTTAACTGAAAACTGATT
>CAEGAF010125673.1:0-10759 GCA_903067075.1 Micropoecilia bifurca
TGTATGTGATGAAAACATCCGACATACACACATGAAAACCAGAGGGCAGCAGATCATGTGAAAATATAATATTTGTGTCATTCTCAAAACCTTTGGCCATGACTGTACACGTTACCTATGTTGCACTAAGAAAAGTGCAACACACATCACCAAACCTCACATCGCAGGTTTTGCGATATCACATACAAATCCTGCATCGATGGTACGTTAGTGTACTATTGATACAAATGGTACACCAAAGGTACCATCTGCATCAATGGTGACTCTGGTGAGTCCTGACTGGACAGTGCAGGATCCTGTCCAGGTGGCTGTGTTGTGGTGTCACACCAAGTGCAACATGTACCAACGGCTTTAAGCAAAAAGACTCTGAAATAGAGATGGTTGCTGCACACAGTGTACATAAAATCCAATAAAAAAGGTGAAGTGAAGACAACAGGGACTGAGAAGAGGAAAAATAAAGACTAGAGAAAGTAAAACTCAGATGCAGAATGCAAAAAGAGAGAGAGGAAAATGAAAATAAAGCAAAACGAGGTTGCAAGCTTCTGAAAGTTTGGTGAGAATTTCAATTTCTTTAGATCAGATCCAGACCTTATGATGGAGATCATGGCTTTCAACAATCCCATCCATGTGTATGTAAAGTTGTTAAAACTGCAAGAAAACCTCTAAAACTTATTATCAAACACTTAAAAATACTTTGGAAGGTTGAAACTCCAAATGAAGCTAAGTGGCCTTTTTCTCCACACATAAAATGTTATTTATGACATGCAATATCATAACAATACAAGCAGAACATGGAGATGGAAATTAAATAATGGGTACAAGAAAACCAGATCCGATTATGTATTTGTGCTGGGTATAATCTTTTAATCCGTCGGCCAGATAAAGGACAGTAAATCTGATACAGAATCCCTCTGTGTCATCATCAGATAACACTGATAAAACAGACCTTTTCAGCAGCTGTTTGTGTTCATCAATTAAAAGTGTCCATCACTGCACACGCAACAAAACCGATACATGATGAAAAGATCTTTGGCTTTTATTCAAAAATATTGTGGACCTGCAAAACAAAATGGACCCAGATGCTTTAAAACAGCTCCCAACACCAAACAGTACTGGGAATATTCATCGTCATATTTAAAATATGTTTTTGAATAGCTGAAAACATGACAGGTGTTTCATGGGTTCAAGCCCAAATATCCATATTTCTTTTTTAATGTGACCCCATACAGAGATAAATAATATTAATATCAAAGAGTTAATAAAAGTTTTTTTTGTTTTGAAAATAATCTTATTCATGTTTAACCAATACTAATATTTAAAATAACCAACATGGGCTGCACAGTGGTGCAGTTGGTAGAGCTGTTGCCTTGCAGCAAGAAGGTTCTGGGTTTGATTCCCGGTCCCAGTCTTTCTGCATGGAGTTTGCATGTTCTCCCTGTGCATGGTGGGTTTTCTCCAGGTACTCCGGTTTCCTCCCACAGTCCAAAAACATGACTGTCAGGTTAATTGGTCTGTCTAAATTGTCCCTAGGTGTGAGTGTGTGTGTGCATGGTTGTTTGTCCTGTGTGTCTCTGTGTTGTCCTGCGACAGACTGGTGACCTGTCCAGGCTGACCCCGCCTCTCACCCGGAGATGGGCACCAGAAACCCTCCCGACCTAAGCCCTGTTTTTGAATGAAATTGGTCAGTGAAGCTAACTGACTAATTAAGCATACGTCAGTATACTTAATATTCTTCTTTCATAGATACTTACTATTAAAGGGGAGTTTTTGTTTTGTTGTTAATGAAATAGGAATTATTAACTGTAGTCATTGTAGTAAAAAACCCTACAATTTATATTAGTAAATAGAAAAAAATGGAATGTATTATGCATAAATCAATGCAGAAAAAAAATCTTCAGTTATAAATAGTGATGGTACATTTATAAACCAATTTCGTAATTTTAGGCCATGTCAAAAACAAGACTTAGTGACACTAAACAGAGATAGTCTGGTGGGGGAATAGTTAATTATTATAGAGGACCGACACCTGTCAAACAGAAAAAGTGCAAGATCTCCATCATGAAAGTAGATATCAAATTTTAGGAAGCAACGCCTCAAAACCGAAAATGAAATTCAGTGTAAAATGTCCTACTGGGTTGATAATTGACTGACAAATATCTCTTAGTGTTAAGAGTATGGAGGTGAGCTGATGAGAAAAGTTCTCAACAACAAGCAAAAACTATTTCAGTTGAATTCCTTCAAACAGTTTTGGTAAATGCTACAGCAAAAATCTAGAGAACAAAAAGTGAAATACAGTGAAATATAAAAATACACAAAGCTGTGAAAAAGTAGTATTATAATGCATGGGTATTTGTGGCCTTGGTTATTTTTGTCAATGTATTTAGATTATTTTGTCTTGCTGTAAACTAAGAGTTTATCGTATTTGGTGATTTCCTTTGAGTTTAGTTCTGCCTTATGTGTTTGTAGAGATTTTTAGTTTGACTTTTTTCCATTTGTAGATCTTTTGGTGTTCTGGCTCAGCTACCTGGAAATGTTTCTGCTTTCCAGCATCAGTCTCCGCCAGGTGCTTTTGCATTACTATAAACCCTCTTTCAATACGAGGTTGCTGCTGTCTTGTCCAGGTTAAGTCCAGCTCTGAAACATGAAAAATTACAATTATATCTGGTTCTTGTCACGTTTCAATATTTCCGCTCAAACAAATGATAATATCCAACAGACATAACTTACAACATCCAGAGCATCTTTTTTCTATAAGCTTGCAACAACATTTGTCATCGCAGTTCCAAAATTGGAAATATCACATCACAAAACCACCCCTCCTCTCGCCCGGAACGTTAGTTGGAGATGCACCAGCAACCCTCCTGACGCCACTAAGGGACAAGGGTGTAAAGACAAGGGATGGAAGGATGGACATTGCAAAATCTGCATTGTATGACTTGCTCTATGTTCAAAATGGTATTGCAGTTGTAAGAACATCCAAAATGAAGCAAGCAGAACTTTAGGGTCTGTGCTTTGTCCTGTTGTTTGTGGACACTGTCCAATGGGAACAATGACCATCACCTGCGTGGCTTTGTTTTTGTATGTGATAGTCTACTTGCTGAAACAACATATCATGAAAGCAAACCGTACCCTTACACTAACCAATAGAGAAACATAAGGTCTGCTTTTGGTCCAGACCAAACAAGCAGACCATTTTTCATATGTGAAAACAAATCACAGAACACACTTCATTGTTGCAACTGTCCTATAACATTATGTGGGATTTAAAGCACTGTAAATTCACTTCTCATAACAAAATGAAATGTTTTTCAACTGTGTTTAAGGGTTTTTTCAGCCTGTAGTTCTTCTCCATTACCAATTAGCTGGAAAAAAGGGAGAAGGAGAGATAAGAATGAGCCTTGTTGCCCTTGAGCTTTCCAAATGAAACTAATTACTTAAAAATTCTGCAATGGCAGCCTTGTAATGCTCTCACCCTCCTGGTGATTTGTTCCCTTGGCTTTTCACCACATGACAGTCATCAAAGCATCTGAGTCACGGACCACTTAGATTTTTCAGAGAAAAGAAAATGAGAAAATAATTTCTTCCCTTCTTCTTGTTTAGGTAATCCATTGCACCTTCTATTTGTCTTTCATCTTCTTTCCTTCTCATCCGTTTTCTCTTTCTCGTCCAGATCCGTCTGTCAAATAATTTTTTTGTCTTGTCCTTTGCCCTAGGTTCATTATTGACTCATAAAACCAGAAGTCCGTAGTTAAAACCCACGTCATTGGCTGGTTGGATGTCGGTATGATTAAACGGGTCAGGCACAGTTAAGTTTATGGAGCTTGCAGTTTTTAATTATTTAAGATAGAATGCCATGATAAATGAAATGAAACAATATTTAATCCACATGTAGATTTGGAGAGGGATATTGGTATAACAGTAAATAGATTGTTGGTACCTGTAAAAGAAGCAGCTGTGATGCTCAGTGTTCCGTTTACTCCTATAGTGCCTGCTGTGCTCCTGCTGCGATGCACAGCATGGAAACAACATTAGCTAAAGGTACATGACACTGGAGGGGATTTTTCTATTGAGTATATTAAATATTTACAATTTTATGATTCCCCCCCCCACTTCAGTCTTTGTGCAGTGTTGGACTTATTTGTACTACTTTTATTTCAAACACAAACCATATTATGAGCAGATTGAGTGTGTAGGCTGGACTCTTGTTTAAAGCAGCTTTCAAACATGGAAAGAACTAAAAGATACATTTTAACCTGAAGGTGGTATTACAAATTCAGTGAGGCAACAATTTGTTAAGTTGCTAAAGATAATTGTACAAAATTATTTGCACATCAGGCATAGAAAACAGTATTATTTTTAAAGTATGAAAACCTTCAATACAAATCCTACATTATTACATAACGTAATATTTTAAAACAACTTTTAGCACAATCCAATCTCAGTAATTTAAAACTGAAAAGCAACATTGTTTCTTATTCCGACAGCGACAAAAAAAAAAAAAAAATTAACTACTGTAAGGATCTGAGTGAGTTGCTCCATTTCCATTTCAAATGTGGGAAAAACTGATCATATTTTGCTAATGTTGGAAAAATGCAATTTTGCAATTGCGTTCCATTAAATAAACAAAATTAAAATCACATGTGATTAAGTTCACAAAATAAATCATTTAAAAAACATGCCGCGCCATCTCCCTCTGACCTATTGTCATCTTCGTCCTTTCCGAGTTGTGTTGGTAATCACAACTCATGTGATTACCAACCGAGTTCTGCACAACAAAATATTGCTTACAGGCTCTTCTCTCTGGGTTTCTTGCCTTTATTGGATGTTCTCATCTAGAATTTCTACTGTCAGTCAGTGAACAGAAGGAGAAGTCATAATCGATGTGAGGGACCAGAATCAAACGAGGACATACAATGTTTACAGAAAGTAATATCTCTTAAAAGTGACTTATGTTTCAATCATCTGTAATGTGAGTTGAATACGGTGTATTTGACCCAGGATACAAGAATTTTTGTTTAACCGCATGAATTAAACTAAAATTCACTTAACGTTGAACTGGCATATGTCAGACATATGGCATATGTTAGTGACTAAATAAAGTTTAAAACCTCAGCAGCGTCCACTCCTTGAGAAAGAAATTATTTCTCGAGCAGAAAGTCCAGACCCTCTGTACAGAGCAGATAGGATAGAACAAGGTGCTGCTTTTTTGTTTTCTCTCTTGCTCTCGCTTTTTTCCTCTGTTCCCTCCCTGCTCATTCCTGCCCTGCTTATTCTGTTTTTGTCCTGTATTTTTCTATATTTTTGGAGCCTTTCTTTGCACATCATCCAATTCTACAAATTATGGATCTGGTCAACCGATTTCAATGGAATTGATCAAATTTTCAACGAGAAGTCTGGACATAGGAGAGCCTCTTGTCCTGCAGGGACTCACTCAGCGGGATTCACCCTGGATTTATTCATGATAACAGGATTTCTGCTGTTTGGAGATAGGACTAGGACAGATGGAATAATTCATTCTCAGGCTATCAGCATGGTTTAAGTCATCTACTTCTAGTTGAATTGTGACTGTAACTGGAGCACATAACCCATCAGGTTCTGTTGCAGGTCGAGTGGTACAACCTGAGCATGTTCACATGGCAAACGAGAGTCTTGCGCCGTCGATTAGGGATACAGATGATATACTCATTCTCCCCTACTTTCTCTAGAATTTCATAAGGGCCATCAAACCTGGCAGACAAGGCTGAACCAGGAATAGGTAGAAGTGCAACGACCTGATTTCCTACTTGAAAAACTCTTGACGGATGTTTTATCATAGTTATGCTTCATTTTTCTTTGAGAGTCATCTAGATGCTTCTTAACTAGAGAATTAACTTGACATAGGCGCTCACAAAAGGCTTGCACATACTTAGTCACACTTTTCTAAGAACTTATGCAGGAACAAGAAGGGTTTGGTAAATGTGCATATGCAACAGGGGTTTGGTACCTCAGAAAAGGTTAAGAGCCGCTGGTCTAGAGGTCCAGGGGCAGCAACATAAAATGTGTCCAGAGTAACAAGTGGAATGTAAAATGATTTATTACAAAAGACAAAACAAAATGGAATTAAACTCAAGAATGTCAAGAGCAAATTAAAGTTACAAAATGTCCAAACAAGTCAATTCAAAGTAAACTCAAAATAACCCAAAAGGGAAAAAAAACCCACAAAAGGAGCACCGAACCTCCCAAACAAGCTTCTAGCTTGGCAAAGCAATCTAAAGCAGTCAAGCTACTAAGCAGAACAAGAAGAAACAAAATGGTTCAAAACTGCCACAGTAGTTGTACAAAATGGTTCAAAACAAACTGCCCAAGCAGTTTCAAACACCAAACAAGGGGGGCAACTTTACAAAACCTTTTCCAACTAGCTGGCCCACTGGAGGAATGGATTCAGGAGCCTTTTATGCAGTGCAGGTGGGCCTCATCAACATCTGATTGGCTTGATAATCCTCTGCTGGTCCAATGAGGTGGCTGCTCTCCTGCAGCCAATCAGGAAGGTGTGCCCTCACAGCTGAACCTGCATGACAAAAATAGTCCTGCACAGCCTCAAGGGGCCAGGGGCCCCATCAGTGGCTCTTTGATGTCACCGCCTTCACTCGTGTCTTTGTTTTGCCCCTTTGTTTTATCTGAATGTTGCCACCTGCCCTAATGTGTCCTTTCCTCATTTTTATGTTAGAAATTTAACCCAGAAAAGGATTATTTTAGTTTATTAGTAATATCAGAAATTGTGGAGTATGCACTATTTAGATCAACATTATGCAGCTCAGAAATGGAATTAGAATTAGAATAACTATGAACTTAGAATCCAGAAATACTTAACAAGAACACCCACTGCTTAGTCTATATTACTTTTAACCCAGAAAAGGAATTACCACTTTGAATTACTTTGTTGCTGCAAAGGTGCTATATAAATAAAATTACCTTACCTTACAACTGATGCTGACACCCCAACCCATAAGATAAATTTCAGCAAATAGCCTAATTGGTTCGTACTCCGTATGTGCAAGTTTGTGCTGATAACATTTCTGTTTGTGCTGCTTTTGTTTCTGGATGTAAGCAGTATTTGTAGACAATACTGCAGGGGTGTCCAAAGTGGGTCCTGGATGCCTGGCATCCTGCATGTTTTAGTCTCTCCTTGGTTTTACACTCCTGCATCAAATGATGGCTCATTAGAGGCCTAAGCAGAACACTGACTTGTTGAGGAGGTTGTTAATACTGCTTGCATCCTCCCATGTTGCTCCAAAACAAACCAACCAAAGTGCAACACTTCTTTAGGGCTCAGTTTCTACAGGTTTGTGCCTTTTGGCCAATCACATCACCCCCTCTGACTCCCAACACAGAAAAACCATTGAAAAAGAAGAGAAGGAGAAGAAAGTAGTTCAGTTATGCTTGCTTGACTTTAACAACTGTAGCATAACCTGATACATAGAGTGACGTTGATGTCATTTGCTACGGCAACAAGTCTGTGTGTAACATAGCTGACACACAGCACGTTACACACAGAACAAAAATGATAAAAGTGGTTTTGAGTTGTTCTTGAACATTTTTTCTGCATTATTGCATTATTCTTTATGATGTAGTGCCCTAAATTAATACCTACATTTCTAGGTTTCATTTTGTTAATGGAGTTGTTGTACCGAGGCAGGACAGATGTGGATGGTATGGTTGCTTCTGCATGTGCGTGAAATTTCTGGACGTAAACAGTAACATAGACGGAGTCCATAATATCTCATAAAGGAAAGCTGCTCAAATGGAGCACTAAATAAGTAGTGATTACCTAACCTTATGAACTTTGTGATGGGAAAATTTAAATTTTTAATATAGCACATATTTTACAGCATTTTGAACTGAAAACCCACACAGCAGCAGTATTGCAGGGGTGTCCACAGTCAGTCCTCCAGGTTCGGCATCCTGCATGTTTAGTTCTCTCCCTAGTGGTTTAACAACCTCCTCAGCAAGTCACTGTTCTGCTTAGGCCTCCAATGAGCCATCATTTGATGCAGGGGTGTAAAACCAAGGAGAGACTAAAACATGCAGGATGCCGGGCATCCAGGACCCACTTTGGACACCCCTGCAGTATTGTCTACAAATGCTGCTTACATTCTAATTTCTCAAAGTACATGTCCTCATAAAGTACCAGCATTCTTTGTGCTATCCATGAGAGATGATTTCTTTATTGGGCATACAAATAAAGTTTAACTTGATTTCACACAGACATCTTCCTTCAGAATAGTTCAAAAGACGAAAGGAAAGTTAAAAAATCACCTTGTTCATCTTCCATTGCCCTGAGATTCTGACAGAACTCATGGCTTGTTGGTTCTGGAACATCCTCCACTGACACGGGAAGAGATGATTTATCCCCAACCCGTTGCATTTTACAATGCAGTTGAGGTAATTGCTGTTTACTAGCTATCATTTTATCACCCAATAATTAAAAGCTCAAGTAAGAGACCTAGTGTAGGAAAAATAACATGTTGCAACTAGAGCTACTGAAGTCGTTTTTACTAGCAGCTTTTAAATCCTTGAACTCAAAATAGCTCATGTGGGAAAACCAGTGTTTAAAATTGATTAAATTCACAAATTTTTTAGGGCAGCCTTATTGTTCTACCAACGCCAGAAATGAATATTGTAGAGTTTTATTGATCGTCACAAGCAGTGCATCGTGCTACTGTGTAATACTTTTATTGCCGAACAAGGAAAGGCCTCGTGAATAACACAACAGGCCAACTGAGCAGGCCAGAGCAATAATAAAATGACTAAAACCTGCTCAGTGGAAGGTATCAGGATGAAAAGATGACAAGCCGCTGCTCAAAGAAACACGAGGTCAAAATAAATTGCTGCTTTTACAGAGATTTTTCTCTCTTTTCAGTGATCATATCTACAGGCAAAGTCACTTTGGTACGCATAATTATATTTATTGCTTGCATTATCATCAAGTAAGGAAACTGTATTTAAAAGGCTCTTAAATAGTAATTGAGTTCAAGGGAATTTCTTCTGTGACGACCAGATTTTTCACAGTTACAGTGTGTTAGCGCTGATATGTTTCTCTTATTAGCCATCATTACAAATGCACACAAATTCCAGTTGATATTCTCCTAATGTCGAAAAAACATTTTCACAAATGTTTCGAGTAGTTAAAAAATGTAATTAAAGTCACACGTGAATCAGCTTGTTCATGTCATTAAAAATGATGGCATCAATGGATACAAACACAACATTTTCCAAGACTTTATGCAGGAGCTTGAAGGTAAGTGTTAAACATTCTCAGTTGATATAAAATAAGCATTTTTAGAGGCTTGTATAATAATTTGGAGAAATGGAATATAGTCACATCACATACAATCAATACCTCTATGAAACTAACAAGCACTGACATTTTTAATCCTTTGCATTGATTACTGCAACAGGGTCTTCGTAGGTCTGCCTAAAAAAACCTATGAAAACATGTGGAGGTGATCCAGAATGCTGCTGCTGGTGTTCTCACTAAAACCAGGAGGATGGGCTGAAGTCCTTGCACCGGTTCCCTGTAGCTCAGAGAATAGACTTTCAACTACTTTTGGTAGTTTATAAATCACTGAAGGGTTTTTTTTGTGATTGTAACCTTCCAGCCGTCTCAGGTATTCTGGTTCTTGTCTGCTCTGAATCCCCAGAACCAAAAAAATGGAGAAACAGAAGTCAGCTGATATGCACTCCAAATCTGGAACAAACTCCCAGAGAACTGCACAACAGTGGAAACACTGAGTTTCTTTAATCAAGGTTAAACCCATCTATGTAGAGCTGACTTTGATTGGTAGTAAGTAGAACATTGATCCATATTTTTGAACTGTATGGTTTTTGTGGTTTTGATGTATTGATATTTGCATGTGTATTTGCTAGATGATTTTGAAGTATACTTGATGTTTTTATGATGTGAAGTACTTTGATAAAGTTCTGTTATTTGCATGTATAATTGAGTCATTGGGTCATGTTAAGTTTATTTGTGCAGCACATTTCAGCTGCAAGGCAGTTCAAAGTACATATGAAGATCTGGCTGTTCACTATTTAATCTCTTCAGTTTTGTACGGTTGGATTCAGTTACTGCATACAGTCTCATTTCTTTATTTTTCCTAGAAAAAGAAAAAGAAAGAACTGTAAGTAAAGATGTATTTACAGTCCCAGTTGTGACACATTGTTTAGTCAGGCATGTAGGCATTTGCTCCTCTCAGACCGAGAAACCCTTAGAATTCCTGAGTATTTGTTTTGGATGCCAAACCATTACCATTTGTTAGTTTGTGCACACACACAATCACATTTCCCAGTGCACATTTTGTCAGTTACAATGAATTTAAGAGAAATATGGCAATGACTATCAAGTATTGTGAGGGCTTTCACATAATCTGTGATATTCAGGCTTTCACAGATCGCACAAGTGTATTAATTGATTTTTAAATTATGTCTGTCTACTGCTGATTAATAAGCAGGTCGTCCATGGTAAAACTTTGTACAATGTGGAGTAAAACAAAATTCCCAAGATTATATAATACCAGTAACGACTATGGCAAGAAAAGAGGCACAAACACCATCTTGGCAGCTGCCATTTAGCGCCAAAGCGCTCCCTGTCCTGCTTCCCAAATAAACCAAACTAACAAACTAGAGTTGAATTGAAGTAGAAGAAACAGGGTTAGGGTGAATGCATCATAAATACAAGTCCATCTTTAATAAGTGGAGATAAGTTGCAGGCAACCCCTGG
>CAEGAF010125709.1:0-11494 GCA_903067075.1 Micropoecilia bifurca
GGTTCAATCTCTGTATGTCCCTCTTCCTTGCACTGCCCCCCCAACAAACAGCTGCATAGAATATAACAGTGGAAACAGTGCAAAGGAGCTTAGAGCACACATTGAAGGAGGCCAGTCTCCTCAAGAAGTACATTCTACTCTGTGCTTTCCTGTGGACATTGTCCATATTGGAGAACCAGTTCAATTTATTGTCCAGTTGTAGGCCCAAGTATTTGTATGTGCTGACCACCTCTACCTCAATGCCATCAATGGTGGTAGGCTGAGGCAGGAGGGGCACTCTACGAAAATCAAGAATCATCTCTTTTGTTTTGGAGATGTTCAGTTGAAGTTTGTTCTTGTGACACCATGCTCCGAAGTCCTTCACCAGCTTCCTGTACTCCCCTCTCCACCCTCCTTAATGCATGCCATAATGGCAGTATCATCTGAGAATTTTTGCATATGGCATGTAGAGGAGGTGTTTTGACCCACCTACTGATTTACTGCTACAAAGTCGGACATTAATGGAGCCCCATACGACATGAACCATATATACACATGTGGTTCATGTCAGAAGCTGGTTCAGTTGTAAAGCAAGTTAAGTTAACCTTGTAGGTAAAGAACCTAATTTTCTTAACTAAATAATGCATGACTAAATGATAATAAATGTCATTCAAACTGCATTTGCCTTGTTTTACTTTTTACTCATTATTTGAGTACATCCATTTTTACAGTAAATAAGACGTTTCAGATACTTTAAGACTTTAACTCAAGTAACATTTCAGTGACTTGGACTTTTACCAAAGTCATATTTTGGAGAGGAACCTAAACATTTACTCTGAGATTTCAGTACTTTATACAACACTATATATAACTGTAAACACAGGAGCGTTTTCAGAAAAACCAGCACTAATCCACCTCTGGTTGTTGTCTTAAACATGCCAAACCTGTAGGGGGCAGTGCACCCCAGAGCTAAAACTTATGTCAGCCAATCACAATCCTTCAATGCAACAACAACTTCCTTTCAGGGATTAATGAACAATGCTGCCAGGCGTTTTATACACAATTTTAATTAAATACAAATTTTGATTGAGGTAAAATTGATTTTTCATGTGGATGAAAGACCAAAATGCATAAAAATGTATTAATTTCCCAAATATCCAACTACTTTCTTCCACTCCAATAAACTGAGGTTTGTAGTTGTGATGTGATGAAATTTCAGAAATATTCAATAGTTATGCAAGGTGTTATAGTTTGAAAGATGATGTTGAAACAGTGGGATGGGCTCTCTCACACACACCCACACATACACACACACACACACACACACACCTTGGTGTTCCTGTCATAGGTCTCTTTAAACTGCAGGTGTTTCCCCGCCTTGCTGCCGAGGTCCAGCCATTTCCCCTTCAGCCATTTCATGGTGGGTTTCCTCGTCAGGCTGCTGGCATCCACCTTGGCTACGAAGGTCACATCCGACCCTGTCCAATCAGAAAAAAACAAATGAAAAAACGTAACAATCGACTCTGATATTTTACACATCACGGATTGGAAATCACCCGTCTGAGTGAGCGCACTGCAAAAACACAAAATATTACCAAACATTTAAGGTCTAGTTTTTAGTGTAAATACCTTAAACACGCTCCTATTTCTTACTGAAAAGTTGCTTGTAAATTAATTTTCTCTTATTTCCAGAGTACCGTATTTTCCGCACTATAAGGCACACCTTCAATGAATGGCCTAGTTTAAAACTTTTTCATATATTAAATTATTATTATATTATATTTCATATATTCTACTCGCATTAAAAGGCGCATAGAATAGATGCTACAGTAGAGGATGGAGTTACATTATGCATCCACTAGATGGAGCTGCACTAAAGGGATTGTCAACAAAACAGTCCAACTCCAGTCGGTGAAGAGAGCCTTCCTGGGCCGGACGATGGTCACCGTTCTCCGTTCGCATGTTGGTGGAGAACCTGGTGCTAAATGACCTCCAGACGACCTGATTGTAGACGGTCGGTAGGTTGATAGGTCAGTCAAACTTTATTAACAAACCAGCTTTCTGACAACTATCCCAGCATGCACCGCACGCTTCTTCTTCTACGGGCGAAAATGAAGCTGCTTACCGTAGCTGCTAGGCCTGTTGTGGCTAAATATTGGTCCATATATAAGGCGCACTGGATTATAAGGCGCACTGTCGGCTTTTGAGGAAATTGAAGGTTTTTAGATGCGCCTTATGGTGCGGAAAACACGGTACTGAGATATCTGTACACTAGATATATTTTGGAATATTTAGGTTTTTGCAGAATAGGAAACAAATGAGCCTGACCTGCTACAGTGACCACGTTCTCCGGCGGCTTCTCCACAAAAAGCCCAGAGAGTGAAGTTGATTGATTCTCTGAAACAAAACCGTAAGAAGTTAATAAATTCACATTTTAGATGCCATTTTAAAATCTCTCTTTTTTTTTTAGCACAACAGGAGTGCAGCAAAAAGACATACACAAGCTGAGGGCACCAACATATAAAAACACATCGCTTATCTCCATGTTCAACATTCCCAAGATGGCTTCCAAGGGCTACAATAACAATCCCTAATCCACAGGACTTCTGCTAATGATGGCAGACATTAAACTGGCATTACAGACAAGTGACACTTACATGCTTTTATTACACAGAGCCTAGCTTTCTAAAAATGTATCACGTGGTTCTTCCATGTTTTTTGGACCCTTGTTTTAATCAACAGTTTCTCAGATTTCTTGTGAGTAAAGCAGCAACACTCCCTCGCAGCAGAGAGCCAACAACGTTTCCAGGCAAGCAGAAGTTCCAGCGACATAAACGCTACAGCGAAGTGCCAATCAGAGGGTCCACGACGTCATAACGAAGACAGGCTGTGCTAAGTATAAGACCTCTAGCAGGACCAGCAGCTGGTGACCTTTACACTTCCACACTTTGGGTCCCAGTTCTGGATTTAGAGTTCGGGTCTGAAACGACTACACGCATGGAATCGGCTTTTTTTTTTTTTAAATAATAAATAATAAGACATGAGCCTGGCAGGCTCATGATAATGTAAGCAAATGAGATTTATATTTGTGTTGATAATTGGTTGGTGCAGAATCGAGTGTGAATGCCTGGTTGTTTGTCCTGTGTGGCAGTCTGGATATAACCAGTGTTGTATAAAATACTGAAATCTCAGAGTCAAGTAAAAGTTTAAGTTCCTCTCCAAAATATGACTTTGGTAAAAGTTCAAGTCACTGACTGAAATGTTACTTGAGTTAAAGTCTTAAAGTATCTGAAACGTCTTGTACTTAAGTATGGAAATTACTGTAAAAATGGATGTAGTCAAGTAATGTAATGAAAAGTATAAATAAAAAGTAAAACAAGGCAAATGCAGTTTGAATGACATTTTTTATATTTTGGTAAACTTGTCAAATACAGTTAAAGTAATAAACGCAACCAAGTGCAGGAAAAATTAAACCTGCTAATAGATAAACCTGCAGGAATCATTAGGTTAAGAAAATTAGGTGCTTTACCTACAAGGTAACTTAACCTGCTTTACAACTGAACCAGCTACTGACATGAATCACATGTGTATATGTGTGTATGGGGCTCCATTAGTGTCCGACTTTGCTGCAGTCAATCAGTAGGTGGTCAAAACTCCAGCGTTTTTCTCTCTCGCTTTTTTGTAACGAGTAACTAAACCACACATTGAAAATGTATTGGAGTAAAAGTTTGCAATTAAATTTGGAAATATAGTGAAGTAAAAGTGAAAGTTATCAAAAATTTTCATACTCGAGGAAAGTATGAAGTACTACAAAATATACTTAAGTAAAGTAGTGAAGTGTTTTTACTTCGTTACTATACAACACTGGATATAACCTCTGAATGAATGTATGTAGCTATAATTATGTAATGCATTATCATCGTAAATTATGCAGTTAAACTGACGTTGCTCACCATCCACACGGTGAAACACGGTGGTAATGGTGTAAAGCTGTGTGGTTGCTTGTCTCTGACTGTCGGATGGTTCAGATCAAAACATACTTGATCAACGGCTCAGTTAAAGTCCAGGCATAAACAAAATGTTTCGATAATACAATTAAACTCCAAATTTATTATGAATGGCTGCAGTAACACAACAGATAAAGCACAACATCTAACGAACACGTAAGATTCGATCATCCCAGTCATGCAGCGTCACTGTGACGTCACTCGTCTCGTTCTTACCCTGCCCTGCAGCGTTTTTCTCAGCTGGGAAAAACAAACGTCACTTTTTAGCATATGGAAGTATAACAATGTGGAGTTATACTGTACCATAGGTCAACAGGGAATAATCACAGCAAGTAAATCAGCTTGATTTCAGGCCGCAGCTTTAGAGAGAGATTAAATTACTGCTGTATTTACACGCCACACAGTCACATTAAACATTATTGTTCATGACGGTGGGATCATGACTTTCCTTTACTGACGCAAAGTAATCAAATGATTACTTTCGGTTTAATTGTCAAACACCAAAACAATTATTAGACATTACTCTGATTGCTTTCTTTGGACTGATACCAAAAAGTTGCACAGTATAAAGTTGATATTCCTACAATATGCATTAGTTTAGGTTTGATCTAGAATGGCTAATTTCCATTGAGCAGATATACATTCTTAAGCTTCTGTTTGGTAGCGATGAAGTGGACCAGATCATGTGGCTGCGGCCCAAGTGGAGATAATCCCCTTTAACTCTATCCCCCCGTTTGTACGGCTGGAAACAGCTCTGGTATGATCAGCTCGCCACTCATGGAAATTCTTCTTGTAATAAATACGGCAAAGGCAAACTCGGTGTAGTTCAATACCCGCTTTGGAGTCCCAACAGGTGATGAAACGGATCATAAATATCACAAATAGAAGCTAAAACGGACGGATGGAAACCCGGAGTGAAGGAAACGAATCCTGAAGCCGAGGTTTTCTGGCAGCTTGGTCTGGGGTCGAGTTTGCAAAGGTTTCTGGGGGCGAAAGGTATGTGACCTTTAAGGTCCACTGGGAAAAACACAAAGCAGAGAATTTACTTTTTTGTTTTGCCAACCTCCCTATTTTTTCCAGTTTTTGTAACTAAAAAGATGAAAGCAAACTCTCACTATATCTTTATTTGTCTTAGTTGTTTCTCTGCCTGTCATTTAAAAACCCGTGTTTTAAATTAATTGTGATGTAATCATTGGTGTGATTATTTTTAGAGGACTTGGGTTCAGCTTGATGCTATATAATGGAAAATATTGGACATTTTTCTGGTAAGAAGTCATTTGATCAGCAGCAAAAGCTGATGTTTGTCATTGAAGGAAGAAGATTCAAAGATTCAAAAACTTGAGCATTTTCAGCATCAAAGTTGTAAAAATTAATTCTCAGGGATAAAATGTAAAAAGTACCTCACTAAACGCAAATATGATTCTAGGCAGTTTATAATATTTATCATCTTGATTTTGAAAGACTACAGATGTTTCACAGTGATTTCTCTTTTGTACACATGGCCTCACTCTTTCCTTACATAAATGTTTATAATAATCATAAAAATAAACATCATCTTACATTTTTCTTGCTGCCTAAATATTATGCTTTATAGCATTAAAAATACCTTTTATATGTGAACTTTAATTTGAAAAACTCACAGCTTCTGTCCATCTTTCAGTCAGCAGCCTATGCACGCAATTTGGAGGTGTGTGTGCTTCTCTCTGTTCCATTGGAGAACCCAGTGCATAGCAGTATTTGCACTTTATTAGCACAGAGAACATGGTTAGTTAGCCACACCTACTTGTTAAGATTCCTTTTGATAATAGCTGTACAAACAGGAGCACAGCATCCCAGAAAATCTCTCTCAGAACCTGTAAAGTCTGCTGTGAACGGATCCTAAAGCCCTGATGCTTTTAAAACATCTCCACATCTAATCTCCTCCTGGTTCGTTAATAAAAAACAAACTCTTCTCGTGTGAATCTAGCAGGCGAGCTGACAGCTCCTGGGTTTCTCTTGTAAAACCTGAGCTAACCACTAACAACATACTTTATTGGTCATTTCATTTCCAAAGGCAGCGGTATCCAGTTTAACTAGATCATCTGAAGGCATCTGTGATCATAAAACATGCTTCTCCAATCCTCATCCTGTGCTTAAATTTGACCTTTATTACATTATTTTGCACAAAATCATTCTTAGATGCTGAGATTTCAGTCTGCTCAGTTCTGCTTATGTTGAGCTGTTTTAGGGTGTCCTGTCACTTTAAAGCTGCTGGCCACGCCTCCTCAACGCATGTAAAAATGGCTGCAGTCAGAAGCGCAATTGTACAACAGTAACATCTTTGAAAAGCAGAAGTGGAACCACCTGCACAACCAACCGGAATGCAGCATTTGATTTCTGGATGGTAAGTCAACAATTATTATTTAATTTCCCTTTGGGATCAATAAAGTATCTTTGAATTTGAACAAAACACTTGTCTTTTTCAGCAGCCATTGTAAAGTGCATACAGCTGTAAAACAAAACATGCTGGAACTCAGCTTGAGTTGTGAGGTAATAGTGCAGCACCTTCCGATTTGTAATGTTCCAACCCAAAGGTTTTTGAAATGTTTCATTTTCCAGACACCAAAAAACATTAACCTATTTCCAAAAAAACCTGCTTTTTTTAAGCGCTTGGGTTGTTTTTAGAAGAAGCAGAGACCGAAATGGAAGTACAAATATGCACAGAATGTGGATTTTGCATAACAGGTCCCCTTTAAAGATTCCTTCAATGACTCGACTACTCGACTTGCGGCTCGGTTTTCGCCTAAGAGCCGAGCCTAAACGTGTCCTGGAATCAGATGATGCTGGTATGCTAGCAGTAACAGCTGCTTGTGTTGTACTTCAACACAGCTGTGCTTCTGCTCTCATTGTTGGATCCGCCTGCGGGACCAGAGCAGCACACAGAGCAGCGCCATAAGTCACAGATGGGAGGAACAGGCCTCTGCTTCAGGGAGCAACATCACGAAAGGGTCAGAGGGCATACGCAGCGTCATGACGACGGGAAGCAGTAAAGGATGCCCACACGTGAATTAACTAAATACTAATTTCTCACATAGACACAAAAGTGAATAGTTCCTTTTTTGTTTCTTGAACATCTTGGGATTCCTGGGAAGATCCAGAACAAGAGAAACTGCAATGTGATGAAGTTTAGAACTACAGAGGTAGTTGTAGTTCTGATTGATTTTTATCCAGTGCACTAATAGCTTGATTTAACTGGTTTCTCTTTGGGATCAATAAAGTATATTTTAATTTGAATGACTGTACTGCAAAACACAAAGTGTTTTTGGTCTAGTTTCTAGTTCAAATATGTTAGAACACATGAAATAAGATCAAACTAATTTACAAGTAGCTTTGTAGCAAAATATAGAGGCTTGTTTTAAGTAAATAATACCTTAGTATCAATGAAGATGTACTTCTTCCATTAGCAGATCATTTCACTTATAACAAGACATTTTTCCCAGATTACAACTTAATTTATCTGCCAATGGAACCAGTACTTAAAACAAGTGCGTATATGTCGCTGAAAAGTTTCTTTTAAGTTAGTTTGTCTTATTCCAAGGCCTGCTAAAACTATCTTGCACTAGAAACTAGACCAGAAGTACTTGGAAAGATCTTGTCTCTCAGCTGAGAGTAAACTTCCTCCATGATCACAGGTGATCAGCGTAGAGAAGATCCTTCAGTATCTCTTACATTCAGGCAGCTGCGTCTCTGATTGCAAAGAAAACCTCAAAACAAAAAAACTTCAGCTTTGCTTTTTCTACCCATTTAAAAATCAAAACAAAAACGTTGGAATAATGAGATGAATAAAACGGGGTTTAGATCAGTCCACGATAAAGCAGTCAAAAATAATATCCAATAATCGTAAAAATTAATAGGAATGAAATGGATCAAATTCTAAAACTACAAGTGAAAATAACGTTATCAGCACTCAGGTGAACATTTCCTTTATTTCTTACCATCATCGTCTGCGTCTGAACCTGGTGCAGACAAGGAAGCAAAACCACTGAAAAAGCTGCTTTAAAGCAGAAGCTTGTGCACAGAAACCATGAAACAAAACGTGCAAATGAAGCAGAAATCGAATGCAGCATGAAGCCAAATCAAACTGTACAGACAAGCTTACAAGTTCTGTCTTCAGTATTTCTGCATGCATGTAATACCCAGAATAAATAACAAGGATCCTCACAATCTTACAATACATGAGGACAAAAATCCAGCTTATTGCTCAAGAGCCTTTTTTAAAATCCCAGATGCAACATATAATATACAAATACAAACAGAGAGAAGAGCAGCGCACCGGCCACCGAGTCTGAAATGAATTATGCATCATAGCAGCAGAGCGTTTAGTGACCGCCACCATGGTCATTTCATTTTTATGTTCATTAAAGTCGTTTTATATATTTAGCAATAATCTACGAGGATCATCAGGGAAAAAAATAAATCACAGCTCATGCAGCTGCTTCCATTGTGGAGCAGACTGGCACATGTATGCATTTTTTATGCATCCATGAAGCAGATTATGTGTGTATAATACATTAGGACATTGTATGTCAAGTCAGGATTTAGTCTTACCTCCATCTGCTGGCGGCGCATCTAAAGGAAAGGAAGGGAAATTAGTGACCATCATGTGTGGAAACAACATTCAGTTACATTCTGTCTATTTGGTTTTGCTAGTACAAATACATGTTTAACTATAATAAATCAGTACATATTGCTGAGGATTAAGAGAAAAGGTTTAAATTTGACCCAAATGATTCGATCAACAAACACTTGCAGACATTTTCTCACACTCTCCATGCCTGCAGCCCAAAGGTCAATGTGGGAAACGCGGCGCATGGATGCAGAAAATGCATCCATTTGCGCTCAGTCAGTATAGATCATAATCCACATGAATGGATTATCTTCTCTGCCTCATTCAGAAAAAAGGAATCAGTTCATGAATAAACGTTAAAATTCACAAAAACTCTGAGGAATGAGTGAAACGTGGATATTAAATTGAATATATTCAACCACCGTTACAAAACCAAAGAGAAAAGATTGATACAGTCACTTGCAAAAGTATTCACACCATTTCAAACTTTTAGCCATTTTGTCAGATTATAACTTCACTGGGATTTTTCTGGGATAGAACATAAAGTAGAAACATATAAAAAAAATACGGATTTTGAATCAGTAACTGAAAAAAAATGTGCATCAGGATCTTTTGGTGTTTCTTCCAGTTGTTCATGTAAAATTTATAAATAATGGCATTTTAAAACACTTCAACTCAGATTTAATGCAGAGCTTCTTAAAATGAGTTTTCAAGCCTCACCTCAATTGGATTTATGCCAGAAATTTGACTAGACCACTCAAATACAAAAATAACTTCCCCTAACTGAACTGTTTTTCTTCTGCAGGTCTAGACCTTTCATAATAATCAATAAATCAATCGATTGCATGATAAATTAAAACAAACTCAGTAATTTCTATTAGCATAATTTATTGTTTATCTCAATTTTCTCTCTTTCTACCAAAAACTGAATGATAAAAGTTTTCAGTTTGGTGTTTTGGTCTCAACCAGCTCTTATTTTTAAGGGCAATTTTGTTTACAAAGTTTTCAAAATTAAATTTATTTTTTGTTTTGTTTATTTATTTTGGCTAGTTCCAGTGTTAAATGTTCATAAATTTAAAAGTTTACTGATCTTTTCCGTTATATCACTTAAAAATGGTCTTAAAACATTATCGTTTATCGTAATAACTTCTAATTATCGTCCAGCAAAATTTGATACTGTGACAAATTTTATATACAAAGTCCTGCATATGTTTTCCTGTTTATCTATCAGAAAAGCTCAATAAAATACATTAAAGTTTGTAGTTTTCACGAGTGAAAAATGTGAGAAAAGTTTAACGGGTTGGAATATTTTGCAAAGTTGCTGATAAAACTGCATCGTTTTCCTACAAACTGGTAGCAAACTGGGATATGAAAGATTAAACCACTCAACAAAGTAGTTTTATTAAAATATAATCACTCCACCTGATCGCACTCAGGTCCACACACATTAAAAAAACCAAACAAAACACCTCAAATCACAGAAAATAAAACTACAGAAAGCCTCTCACCTTCTTCATCAGCTGTCGATGCATGTTTGTTTTACGCAGCATAACAAGTTATATCACCATGGAAACAAAATGTTAGCGAGCCGAACAGCAGAGGAAATTCAAACCATATTCAATTTACAGATGATGTAATGTACAAAAGATGTATTAATATCCCCATTCTGCAGCATACAGTAGAAACACGGCACTATTTATAATTTAAATAGAGATGCTCTCCTGACAGAACGTCCATGAATAAATAAACAACATCGTGAAAGCTGATTAGAAAGGGTTTCAAGTCTGCATGAAACCAGCACTTGACATGATTTGTGAGTAAAACTCTAAAAGAAATATATATGAGCCATAAATGTGTCACAATGTGATAATAGGAGGCACAACATAAATAATGGGACAAAAGCAGAAACGCTGACTTACCCTCCGCCGGTTTAGCTGTGAAACAGACAAAGAAAACTGTTACTCACACACATCGTTTATATTTTACACACACATTTATCAGATCCCCTGGTAAAGATGTAAAAATAATCTTTCAGTAAGTTTCATTTTTGTAGGAAATAAAAAAAAAAATCATGTTTGTGTTAATCTCTCTAGAGTCCGGTGTCCTCTCTTCTTCCTCTTCTGTTCAACATTACATTTAAAGATTAAGGGAGAAAGTTGATTTGGTGGCTGGTTATGCATTTCTGCTTTGATTTACTTTAGATTATTACCACATTTTAAGACCCAGTGACGTCCCAGTCTTACAAGGGTTCCTTGTTTCTCACCAGATCAAAGTGCATAGTTCCAGTTAAAGTCCCAGATGAGTTTAGAAAACTCATATTTGTGATGGAGGGACAGAGAAAACTTATTGGTAGCTTCCAGCGGTTGCTTGGCGACACCAGGACGCCCTCTATGCTGCTGTTCTCTAAACAGATTTTCCCCCCATTTTTCTCCCACTGCATGGGGCCAAAATGTGTATCTTCATCCTCTGGAGGCCAGAGGATAAAAGAAGTACAAGTCTTTGTCACGACTAAGGCTGTATAATAATATCAATATCGCAATATATATCTATTTTCTGTCCTAGAAAAAAATTGATATTCATCTTTAAGTATCGAAACATCCAACTGTCACCTTGATCACTCACTGCTTGCTTCACCATGTCATCAGGCTTAGAGTGATTCCTTCAGATGTTCAGGTTTAAAAGGTATCAAACTATTCAGAGTATTTTCCGCACTATAAGACGCACCGGATTATAAGGCGCACCTTCAATGAACTGCCTATTTTAAAACTTTTTTCATATATAAGGCGCACCTCATTATAAGGCGCATAGAATAGACACCACCGTTATGTTGCCACCCGTCCGGTATTGAACGGAACATGATTTGTTCCGTTCATTACAAATATGGATGTCTAATAATAAAAAA
>CAEGAF010125713.1:0-10477 GCA_903067075.1 Micropoecilia bifurca
TGTGTGTGTGTGTGTGTGTGTGTGTGTGTGTGTGTGTGTGTGTGTGTGTGTGTGTGTGTGTGTGTGTGTGTGTGTGTATGTGTGTATGTGTGTATGTATGTATGTATGTATGTATGTATGTATGTATGTATGTATGTATGTACGTACAACTGTGGTTATAAGTCATTTCTGTTGTGCTGAAATAAATTGGACCAGTGCAGAAACTGTTGCTAATTTCACTTAACTCAAATTTTCTCAAACTTCTTAAAATTAATTACACAAATCTGTACTTGAACAGAATCCTACAACAGATTATTAGGGCCACTGCAGATAAAAGAAAAAAACAATGAACTATGCAGGAAGATATTTTGAGATTAACACACTAAAAATAAATAAAAACATGCATATACTCTGATGTCAAAAAGTTATAAATCACCAAGTAAAACAATGCAATTTTACACAACAAAATACATAGATTCATTATATTAATTGTGGCATATATATATATTTTATAAAGTTTATATGATGGGGACAGACATCAACATAGACAAACTGAATAAAACAGCAGTCCCATGTTTGCATCATTGTGCAATAGAAACAGCTAATTCGCAGCACTTTTCCCTAGATGGGCTTTAAAAAAGTAAATATATATATATATATAAAGTGACAGACTGAGGTGATAAATTAAAAGGTACATGTCTGAAAAAGTATTAGTATTTGGTGCACATAGGCACCAGTAACAGAATGAAGTCTCCCAAGGACTGGCTCACCATGAACAAGATTCACAATACACTCCAGAGATGATGAGGGAGAAGCTACTGCACGGCTGCATCAAATAGTAACGATATTATTTGTACAGCTCTATATTAAATCAATATCTCCTAAGGCTTATGGACAGAATTGTAAAAAAAAAATATTGAGAGAAGTTAAAATAGAAACATTCTATAAGAGATTGAAATTATTTACTAAAAATACAGATTTTGGTTCTTTCTAAAAGCAGAAAGCTCATGTTGAGGTCAGTTGGGATCTCGACACTTTAGTGGAGCGGAGGGAAAGGGTTGTGGTTTGTGGGTTGAGAAGTTCTTTGAGGTAAAGAAGGACATTTTCATACGGGCATTCATGAGTGAGGAGAGATATTTTGAAATGGATCCTGAAAGAGATGGGAAGTAGGTGCAAATTTTTGGCAATCTCATTAAGATAGCTGCAAGGTTTTGGACATATTGAAGACTCTGAAGACTCTTTCTAGAGATTCCTAGAAGCAGTGATTTACAACAGTCCAGTCTGCACTTGGGAGCTGTCGTTCTGGTATACACAAAGACACTTTGGAAAATGGTATCCAGATGTGCATCCCCCACATTTGTCACCACAACCATTTTTTACCACAACCAATTTATCAATCCATCGTCTGTACTGTAGTCAGGGTCAATGGTGGGCTGGTGGCCATATATTGTGATCAATGTGAGATGTGGGACACACCCTAGATGTGTAGCCAGTTCATCACACATTCTATGTATTGTTAATACAATCAACAATTTTTAAACAAACAAAAGTAGATACATTTGTTGTAAATATTCACCATTCAAAGTCTGTAATCTTTCACACAAATTCACACTGAGTTTCTTTAACATATGGCTTCAAAATCCTTGCTACCCAGGAGACATTTGGTATGTGACACTTTCCATTTTTCTGCTCAGAATGTGAAACTGCGTGCGTTTGTGTGTGCGTGTGTGTGTGTGTCCGGATACTTATGGGTCAATGTCAGTCTGTATGGAAGAGATAATGAGGCAGTGTGTGCTTCACCCAGCTAACCCCTGGATTTAACTGACAAGTCCTCTGAAATTGGCTGCAGAAGTGGAAAACTGGGAGAGCATTGTCTAACTATGTGTTGTTTGTTCTTAGTAGTATTTATTTATTTATTTTTTTTGCTGTAATTTAACCCAAAGGACTCAAAAATATTTTTCTCAGACCTCAGCAATGACAGCTTCACATTGAAAACAGGAATTACAGCTGCTTCAACTAAGTATGTCTTTGTATCAGATGTCACAACTTGACAGAGACTGAAGAATTGCATTCAACTCTATTGCACTTACACAAGATGAAAATACTGAAAATAACATTCTACTATCTAATTATTTCTGGCATTGAAATGAAAGACATGACTTAAAAAAGAAAACTAAATTCTTTCACAAAACAAAAAATATAAACTAAGGATAGCCAGTGATTACAGTATATTATCTAATCTAATTAAATACATCTGATAATAAGGTTGGGCGAATGGACAAGTTTATTGACCATCGACTACAGGCTGCAACCTTCTATGGTTGTTTTTTAAAAGCAATATTTTATTTTATTTTACTTTCTTAAAATAAAATAAAATATTTTATTTTATTTTATTGTTCTTAATTAATTACCATAATAACAGTGCTAGATTGAAGGCAAATTATAGGCATTTTCAGCACCAATCATTGCTGATAGTGGCTTCATACTGAGCAGCGTGGTGACGCTTTACAGATTTTGTTTGGCTACATTTGGACAATTTTAGATCAGAAAAAAATCCAGGCGGCCTTATCCAAGATCCAATCCAGATAACCTAAGAAAATAGTCTGAGTATTTTGCAAGATTTGAAAAGTAGGTATATCAGTGGTTTGATAACAGTCTCAACCATCCCCAGTGGAAAAACATTGTGTAAACTCAATTTAGAAAGATTTCACTGTGAAAACAACACTAGTAACATCTAATTTGATATACAACATACATATTTTTATTTGTATTGATAAAACCTAATCGATTTAGCAAATTTAATCTATATTTTTATCAACAACTGAAAATTGTAAACTGGTTAAACTCATGTTTTTGGCAAACCTATGAAAGGATGTGCCTCACCTTCTTCTTGGACTTGAACACATTACAGCGGAAAACATTGCTCTGACCATCTCTGGCAATGTAGCTGAAGATCTTCAAATCTTGTGAGTCGTGAGAAACGTAGAATATTCTAAAAAAAACAACAAAAAACAAAAAGTAAAGTAGTTAAGAATGGATGTACAAAAAAACCCCAACAAATCAAGGCAGCTCTTTAAAAACATATTTTGTGGCAAGGAGACATGAAATGAGAGTATCGTAGTCTAATACATTTTCTAATGTATAACCTGTTTCTTTTTGTAAGAAACACAGGTTAAGAAGTTACTTAATTTGGTGGAGAGGTTATTTTAATAAATCAGACCATTTCTATTGCTTTTTGTTCAAGCAGGAACAGGAAGTTCACAAAAACAAAAATAAAGTACAAAACCGAGGTTTAGGTGCACAAACGTTCTGCTGGTGGGGAAAGATTACAGAAACCAGTTGTGAAGAGATAAATAACATCCTGCGGAGCATGTAAACACAAGAAGAGAGAAGTCAAATAAAAAAGGAAAAGGCAAAAAAAAAAAACAACCCAAAAAACAATAAATAATAACCTGCAGGATGGAGAAGTGTGTATGTATTGGTATCCAGACATACTAATTCATGACAAACTATAGCTGGAAAAAATAAAACATGAAAGAGGGAAGAAAATTTTGAAAGATTAGTAATAATCAAAGAGACTGTGAATATGAGGCTGTTTTTATTTTAACTTAAAAATATACAAAAGAAAAAGAAAATCCCAACAACCTTCTGACGCTTTACGTGACACCAGCCACAATTTTATAAGCTTAAAGGTCTTTGTACACAACTCAAGCCTCCTTTTTGAAACTCCCAAGCAATGTGAAACTAATTTGCATGCTCTCCACCCTTCTGTGAGATGCGTGAGACTGGATGAATATTTTATTTTGTTTTTGAGCACAATGTAATATGATGGTCTTGTGCAAAACCCAACATTGGCTCCACGACTTAAAAAAAAACAAACTCTTAGTTGTTTGCCAAAACCTTAAAACCATATAAACAGACATCTCCCCACAGGGACGCTCATTAAATAATGCATCCAGAAATGCACTGGCCTCATCTTTAATTATCCCAAATAAAGGCCAAACATCAACTGTAAAAACCACAACTGGGAAAAATGGTTTCAATCCCTACCCCCAAAACCATGGCTTAACTCTTAATCAACTTGAATGTGACTAAATACATGTACTTTTTTTCCCCAAAACCTCAGTTCAATAACCTATAAAGGTGACACCAATATGCAGTATAGAACATAAGTCCGTGTAAAATCTAACATCTGCTTGGGTTTACTTAGTTCTCTAGTGATTCTTGATCCTTTACTAGGAATATACTTAATGTGTGCTTTCAGCAGTTGTCCATCTATTAATACCCTAAGGAAACAATTTTTTGTATTGATTTCAAACATTAGTCTCATTTATTTGAATGTTTACATGTTTTCAATCTCCCAAACATAAAATTATTTTAGCTTTATTCAAGGGGTTCTTTTCAGTTTACTCTCTTAAATAGTCTTCAAATCCAATCGAAACTAAAAGTCCCAGTTTCAAATTTTTGAACGTGATGCATATTGTCACTAAAATATAAAATTTAACTGTTTAGGTCCCGACCGTCCCCTGAAGGATGCCACAATCAAAAAAAGCACACATTTCCAGTCTGAAAGCAGGATTTCATGTCTTGTTCTCAGTTTTTTTAAATATTTGTACTTACAAATATTAAAGCACAAATATCATTTGTAATAACAAATAGCTATTTGGGTTTTTTTTTCAGTTTGAAAATACAA
Organism: Micropoecilia bifurca; assembly: GCA_903067075.1. NCBI lineage: Eukaryota > Metazoa > Chordata > Actinopteri > Cyprinodontiformes > Poeciliidae > Micropoecilia > Micropoecilia bifurca. Next base: position 4,673 of record CAEGAF010125713.1, read on the forward strand.
ATAGCAAAAACTTTTTGTTCCTATTGTATTCTCTTGGAGGACTTGGCAAGAGCCTTCAGTAAACCAATCTGTGACTCTATCCAGATTCTTAATAGGCTGCTTATTCCTTAACTTACTGACTGTTCTTAATCACTCTATAAAGCCCCACTGGAAAATTCATATGGATCCTTACAAGCTATTTATTATGTCTTGATATATTTACATATTTTATGTGCAAACTAAGCACATTGATTTAACTACAGAGTCCTTGTTTATATTGCCATTACCGTCTGTGACTTGATTCTGATTAGGTTTTCTTATTGTGCTTTTTATTACAGTGAATCTGAATATCAACTTACTGTAGAGTATGAAACACATGAGGCAGAACAGCTTTGTAATTGGGTAATTAGAGCCATAATAAAAGGCCTGGTAAAGGATGGTTTGAGTAATTTATCACACTGAGACAATGAAAATCAAACAGGAGTAAAAAAAAAAGAAAAGAGGAGGGTTATGCAAATAAATACATGCCTGCTCTGGCAAAATGCACATCTAGCTGTTTGGCCATGTGCATGTTGCTTTTTGTGCATGCGATTGTGTACTTTTAATCAGGATACTCATCTGTTCACCCAGTGACATTTCTGTGGTATTTATTTGGGTGTATTTCCTGGAAGCCAGACTGGCTGAGGCTGCCTCGTATGGATGCTGTTCTTCGTCAACACAGCTTAGCTAGCAGATGGTCAAATGCCAGACACGGCTCACTGCTGTGACTCATTCAATCACGCATACAAACACCACTGAGCCAAAGAACCGGTACCTGATTTTTCTTTCTGAGCGATGCTGTCTTGAGGCTGTTCAAAGAGGTCAATGCGTACACATATGGACATCTAATAATCTTGTGGTCCTTGAGTTTATTTGAGCAGAAACGAGTTAGGACAGTGGTCTGTTGTTATTACTGGGGGTTCTGTTATAACCCTAAACTTCTGTTCGACAATTATTTCTGACAGCCTTTTGTTTACACTGTAAATACATATTCTGTCATTTCACATTTTTTAGATTATCAGCAAGCAGATTGTTTCACTTCAGTGTGTTGTTGATTGATGAACTCGGTTGTCTTTTGCAGATGTCAGCAACAGAAAACATCAGTGTCCAAAACTCTTTTTTTTCCCCCTGTCAAACAGAGCTAGACTGAATGTGAGAAATCCCAAACAAGACATAGAGTGAGTCTGTAATAGCTTAGAAACATAAACTACAAGGACCTTACTTGATTTTTTTAACCTGCTAGTTTCACATCCTGCCTTTATTATAAATATGTGACTGCAGTGTAACACGAATCTGAATGATCCATTAGTTTGAAAAATGTAATAATGATTAAAAGCGCCAATGGAAAGTACTTAATGATTCAACAAGCATAATCAGGACTGGATTCCAGCACACAGTTAGTGAAAGAGTATATAAATTAAATAAAACTTCAAAATGTTCTACCTAAGACTCTGACTAAATTAGAACTTCCCCTTTTGTTTGGATGAAAATGATTTTTGTCTTTCAAACAAAACTTTCAGAAATCCTACAAACATTGAAGTACAATGATGGCCAAGTCAAAGCCAGTAGATGGCAATGAAGTGAAGAAAACAAATTCTAAAACCAGGCATATTTTTTTTTTATCTTGATCTAGACCTTGTCTTTGTGCCACCACACATATTGAACAGGGAGGTTGTACGTGGCCTGTATTTGTATAGCGTCCTAAATCTCTTCACACTTCATTCAGTCATTCACACATTCATGAACACATTCACACACAGAGGTACTACATTGTAGCTGCAGCTGCCCTGGGCCAAAGTTGCCATGCAAGGGCATGACCTGGTTCACTGACTGGCATGACCTGGTTCACTGACTGGCATGACCTGGTTCACTCACTAGCAGCCCACCAACTACAGGACAAATCAGTGAAAAATCTCAAGCTGGTTTCTCTTCCTCCACTTTGTTGGAATACATGACGTAAACGCCTCCTTGTTGTACCATGGGATTGTTAATGGGTTTTAAAAGGTAATGATCCAAAACCAATTCTCAGATCTATAAAGACATTTTTCAAAACAAATCATTTACGGCCATCTCAGTCCGTCACCTAAATCTGACATAAAACCTGTTGGGTACCATGAGAAGAGCGACTTATTGATATAGATTATGCAAATAGAAAGAAAAATGCCACCCTCTATACGTTTCAACCTTAGTAAATGCTTTTAAAAAAGACTGAGCTACTATCTAATTGGTATAGTCTGGTACAAATTATTATCAGCAGCAAAAGTAATATTTATGTCAACAGAAATGTTTTTGAAACATGAGCCTCTTTATAAACTCACAATTTCATCATAACACAGAATAAAAAATGTTCTTACCTATAAACAAATTACTGAAACAGATTCTATGGACATTAATGAATTACAGAGGAACAGAAAATTAAATTTCATGAATAGCTTTCTGCTATATCCTAACAATCACAAACAGAATACCAACACAATCTTATAAACAATCCTTGCTATCCAATTCTGGAATACTGACCATCACAGTATAGATAGATTTTAACCTTTTTATCTGTTTTGGGGGCCTTCACTTAAATCCTGCACAGTAAGTCAATAGGATAAGAGGAAATTCCCTGCTTTTTCTGAAGCTGGGAACATGCTCTTATTATCTGCCCAAGTCTTGGTTACTGTGAAAAACTCTCAGAAAAATATAAAGTAACATTACTGGCTGTCAGACTGCTGAAGCACAGCTGAGAGAGAGTAAAAGTGAGCTTAACTGGCTGGCTTAGCTGACAAATCCCTCAGCGGAACACAGATGACGGCAGAGATACATCTTTATCCATCGTCTCTCGGAGGAACAGCTGCCAAACATCCAGGTGAAGACACATCAAACAAATTGCAGCTTTGAAAAAGAGAGGTAGTCCTGGTATAAATGTTGGTTAAAAGTGAAAATAAATCAAACTACAAATACAGCTAGCAGCAAACCTCTTTATCTTGAACTTAAAGGGGTAGTCTGCCTGGTTTTCAGTCATGCTGTCCTCTCTTGAGGATATGTCACTATTTGCCGTTGCTGACAAAAAATCACACAAGAAAATGTCAAAAAAAAAAAAAAACATAGTTGATTGACGAAAAGTTTCACAATTCAACCTTGAAGAGTATTCTATGAATTAAAGAATATAGGGTCAACTTGAACACCTTTATAATTCTTAAACTAAATCGGATGAACAAGCCAATAGGAATGCATTTTTTATATCATTCAGATATTGAGGGAAAAAATCTAAAAATATCAGATTTGAATCTTTGGCTCTGAGAAACATTAAAAGCAAATTGTTTCACAGGAATCAATTCTTCTTTTTTGTAATATTTACAATCAAACACAATAGAATGTCTTACATGATAGATGAAAAGATCAAGACTCTTCATCTGTAGGTGAGGACTTGAGCAATTATTCACAACTCTGATTGGCTTTTTTGAGCCATTTAATTAACATTTCATGAACCCTAAAAGGCCAACTTATTGACTAAAGGTTTTTAAATGTCAAACTTTTCTTTTCAGCATCGCTTGACTGTGTAGAATTAAAATAATTCTGACCAACAGTAAACATCGTGGAAGGAAAATAGATTAAAAGTCATGCATAATGACTTTTAAACTATTAAAAGTCATTAATAGATTAAAAGTCTATTATATTTAAAATATGTTTTAAATATAATTAAAACATATTAAATTAAATATAATTTTTTTTGCTTAGTGTGTATTAACAGAAAATCACATTACATGTGTACAGTGTCTCCAAAATATGTAGAAATTATTATTTGAAATTTGGTTCAAATAAAAGCTGGTACTTTGGGCAAAGCTGGAGGCATAGGAATTTAGTTTTTGAATCGAAGACAAGGGACTTGAATAAGGAATGCTGGGTTTGTTCTCTTACTCGGTTTTCACGAGTTAACATTACCTCTAGTTTCGTCAATTGTTTTTGAGTTTATTGCTCCAAACTGCAGACATCCATTGATGTATTTTTAGCACACTTAGTCACTGTCCTTGTTTAAGAAAATTGTGTATCTTCTCTGCCTTTTCAACAAAGTATTGTTTGAAAGTAGAACAATAGATATTGTCAAATCATGGACACTGTTTGACAGACGGCACTGTCAGACTGTAACAATTGTATTTGACAGATTACTCAATCAATGTTAATGATGATGGAAATGAGACATTTTCATACATTTATTTAGGATATGCAAGGAAGGAAACCGAAGGACACAAAATTACCAGATTTGGTTTGAATAATTGCTTTTAAAGAATTGTGCTCAAGATCTGACAAGCAGAATGAAAGGAAACATAAAAATCTGATCATAATTTGCAAAAAGAACAGATAATTCTAACTTGAAATGAACCAGAGCAGCCATTTAGCGGAAAAGGGAGCAATAAGGCAGAGAATGTGTGGATGAAGTAGACCTAAAGGAAAAGACTTGTTTGGAGATCCTACATGAATTGTGAGAGGGGAACACAAGACAATTTGCTGAGTTTAAGTGGTGAGGTGGGAGCAGGAAAAAAAAAAATCTAACTAGGTCATATCAAACTCACTGAAGTCCCAGTAACACAAAACCAACAGACCGGCCAGCTTCTGCTGTACAAATGTAAAGCACCTCAGCCTGGCACTGAGTAACTATTAACAGACAGTTTAATGCCGGATTAACCAGATTCTCAATGACCGCACAGTCGTTCACACTCTTAACAGCTAACCATGGTAATAAGCCCTTCCTGTTAACAGGCTGAATCCATCGTGCAGGAGGCCTGCGATAGGATGTTTGAGTAATGAAGTGGGGTTGCTGCAGAATGCCTCGATCATTTTTCCTCCGATAAATTGCTGCCCGTGAAAACACAGGAGCTATAAATCAAAAGCAAAGAGGCAACACACACATACACACACATCATCACCAGTGGCACATTTACTTACGATCGATACAATATTGCGCCTGTGCCAGATCAGACTTTAGATGTCTGTGTTTGCCTGTTGCAGCACGAGCATCATGTTCGGGTATGAAATCTGAACTGAACGGTATAAAATATCTCTCCACATTAAACGTCCTGCTATTGGAAATCATTGAAAGCTTCAGTTTCTGCAACATGAAACATGTGGAACTACAGCATAGTGTCACCCTGAAACCACAGGAGAATCTCATCTAATAGCCATGAAAGCATCCCATTTTGGTTGAAGTAGAGAGGGTCTTTAATAGTTTGAGTCTGGTGGAAACTGCCTACCATCTTACTATAGTGTGAGTAATATTTTGAGATATAAATCATAGCACGAGTATTTATTTAAAATACTTTGATAATTATATAAGCCTTGTGGATTGTTACTATGCACTGTGGCAAATTTTAGTCTCGCTTTTTATGCTGTGCTTTCAATATTGGTGGCTTCTTTGGTTATCTCCCATCAAGTCCACTTTGGCCCAAGCCGTGGCGGATGTACCTTGACCTTGGAGTGCATCTTTAATTTCTTTGGATTATCTTCTGGCCTCTATGGTTGTCATTTGTATCATCCTTCTCTTCAATTTGTTAGCATTTTTCCTTCTGTGGCCTTAAAATTCAGAATAATATGTGCAATTGTCGTCAAAGGACCATCGTGCTGCTTGGGGATGACCTTACAGCCTGCACCTTTACATACCTCTATATAATTTTCTTTCTAATCTCCTGGAACATGTTCAGTGTGGTCCACACCACGTCACCAAACTTGTTTTTAATAACTTTTCCAAGAAGAAAACTAAACAAAACAGGCATTGTGCAAATTGAACAGCTATCAATAATACTA
>CAEGAF010125728.1:0-18883 GCA_903067075.1 Micropoecilia bifurca
ATAGGGATAATTCAGACTATATATTATACATAGTACATTAATATTTTAAAACTTTGACATTGCTGCTTTTTGTGTTTTCACAAATACAATAAAAGTTTTACAAAGTGTGTTTTAGAGAATTTCTGTCCAGAAATTCTCTAAATTTCTGTTGTAGATATTTAAAATATCTACAATATTTTAAATATTGTAGATCTGCACAAATGCAGGTTGGCTAAAAAATGAGTTTGTCCTTTAGTTTAGCAACTACAAAAGCTGCAATGGCAGCTGCTAGCTTGAATGATGTTAGCGGCTAATGGTTAGCCAGAGGTGGTTCTCTCACAGTGCTAACAAATTGCTCTTATTTTATCACCTACGTATGTTTTCCTTTCATTTCTTACCAAATACCCAGAATGCTGCAAAACAAACAATTTAAAAGCGAGAGAGCTCATACTATGCTTTTTGGTGTTAACCTTTCCACCATGAAGTCATATTAGCTTGCTTAGTCATACAACTGGACACAAACTCAAGAACTACTTCCTGCTTTACTTCAGAATAAAATGAGAAAAAATGAGACCTCTATATCTGATGATACATTTTGTATTCAAACATTTCTAAGTAGCAATCTGTGAGATACAATTTTTATAATTTATAGTACTTCAATCATTTCTGATTTACTTTTTTCAGAGCCTTCCACCGCTCTGAAAGAGTTAGTATTGTTTTCTAAATCCTACTTTTTAAATCTTATATTTACCTTCTTCAGGCAAAACTACCTAGAAAAACTGGATTTGTCTACTACAGTACATTTAAAGTTTCTTTTATACTTGAATATTTTTTTATAATTAGAAATGTATGTCATTATTGCAAATACTTGCAATTTATTAATGTAAAAATTTAACATGATTGGTATTTTGTCAACATCGTCTCATAAACAGTTCAATATCTAAAGAATAGTTTTCTATTCTTTTGTTTGAGCCTTTGTCGTTACATCTCTACTGTTGAGACTTACAAGATTTAGTGCACAAACAAGGTTATAGAGCCATTTTGCAGACTTATCAACCACAAAAACAACAGCAACACACTCCTCTCCCACTGTGCTTAACGTTTCCTCACACTGAGTGAAATTGTTCACAAGCTCTAACGTGCAACATATTTTCACCAGGAGGAGAAAGCACATCAGCAACACAAAAGCTGCTGGCGCTTCTTCAAACTGTAACAAACTGGTAATATATACAGGCTGTTTTGCTCCACTTTGTTGGAAATTGTGTTTTCAAGCAGTGGAATCTGAAGGATGCGTGTAGCCTTCTGGGGCATCGCAATTGTCATTGCACGCGTGCGACTCTTGCAGGGGCTGTCGCTAATTTTATTTTCTCCCTTCATCCGCTCCCCACTTCTTTATCGCAGAGGAGACCTTGAGGCTGCGCCTTCTCCCTGTGCGGCGCCGGGGAGCCTTTAGACAGCCAGAGAAGCACCTGGACCGCATGCTAAACCACGCGGCAGCTGTCTGACATTTCAGAAACGGCAGAGGAGAGGCACAAGGAAGGGAGGAAAGTCACTCGCCAAGTGATGACTTACTAGAACCGTCGGTGTATCTAAATGCACATCCCCCCCTGCCCCCGCGGTTTTAAAGCAATTGCATTTGAATTTGTGCATCTGGTCGCCGCTCATGGCGTGCACGCACGCAGAAATGACTAAATTCAACATTTATTCGGAGGACATGGTAGCTGTTCTGTTTGAGTGAATTTCCAAAATGCCCATTTTCCCCCCTCAACACAATCAAAGCAAAAAAAACACAAAAAAAGTCAAGAGATGCATTAGGGTTGTGCACAGCAGGGGGTTCTCGTCGGTGTCCCACGGTGCTCCCCTCTTCTCCTGTTCGAGATTTAATTAGAGACTTTGGGTGAGAGTAAGAGAGTGGAAGCAAAGGGCGGATTTCATAAGAGATGCGGTGAGAGGCGCGGGGTGGTTACTGAGCAGAGGGGCTCTTTGTGTTTGTTGTTGAGGCATAAATCGCAGAGCCTTGTTTGTAGTGGATTAATAAGCAATTGTCCTACAATCGAGAGCCAGAATATTTATTCTGCAGACGCGCTGATAGCACTAATGATGTTAATAATAACAACAATAACAACAGCTTAGCCTCTTGGGAGAGCCTTTTCTGTGGGCATTCCTTCAATAATTACACGATTCATACCCATAATTCAGCACTAATGTGTTTAGAAAAATAGCGTGGGTTGAGTTAGGTTACGCAACATACAGAGGCTGAAGTCTTAAAATACACCAGAGCTAGCATAAGGCATTATTACAACATGGTTCTGGGCATTTCAAATGATAATAAAAAGTAAAAAGAAAAACTCGAGAGACTAAAAATAATAGTCCCTCTGAAACACATGCCATCTATGAATAGAGAGGTTTTTTTGTTGGGTTTTTTTTCCCATGGATCTCTCTGAGCATCTGTGTGTCCATGACTCCCACGTTTTCCCCAGAGGTGATCCCAAATTGCTCTGACAAGGGCACTCGTTTTTATCTCATGCTGGCTTCCTCCGAGCTGGTGATTGATGCGGGTCTTCGCCAAACAGCGGCGCTCATTGTTTTAAGACCTCATACCTGAGTTATGAATGTTTCATTCAAGAGACTAAATATGAACCGGCTGCTTGAAAGCCTCCCCCAAGAGCGCTGTGGAGTGGAAGACTCATGCATGCTAATAACGGCCTGAGAGAGTGTGGGAGACGGAGAGACGGCAATAACAAGCAACAGAAAGCAGACAGAAAACACATCGAGTCATCCACTGGCCTCAGGACGTGCAACCCTTCAGTCCTCCTTTTGTGTTGTGCTCCTCTGCCTGTCGCTCTCAGTTCCTCGTTTGCAGGTGTCGAGACTTGGCGAAAATCTTCCAAAGGTAAACAATATTGTCCCCACAACCCCCCAAAAAAGTCCTAAATTTAGCCAGCACAGCAACAGATCCATCAGATTTACTCAGAAGGGTGGAGAGTGGTTTGTGCAGCAGTGACATGCTGACCTGTCGTATCTGTATGCAGGTGAAATTCATCAATATAGCATGTGTTACTGCAGTACTGGCTGACAGCTCCCCTCTGCCCCCACAGGTCTGCATGGAGTTGGCTTAGGTTTATGGGAATCACTGAATAAGTGCAGAAAATCTCCAATTCCAATCATATTTAACTTTTTTATAAGGAAGGAATTGGACAAAACGGACCCCTAAAAAAGCAAGTTGTTTTGATTTATGTCACTAATTATATTTTTTGAGAAGAATTTACGTCAAATGTGCTTCATGTCCAGAATTAGTGGATGAGAGAAGCTTGTTCCAACTCTTTCAAATCTCTCATTCACTTTTTTCTGTTTTTTTGCTTCGGTTAAAGTAGTAGCACTCACTTCCTGTTGCCAATTATAAGCAGACGCACATTTGTTCAAAACAGGATAGTCTGTTCTGTCAAGAAAACAATCTGTTTCTATCTACAACCAGGGTCCGGTGTGTGTGCTCAAAGTGATAAAACAGCATAGTGGTTCATCAAGTCCTGAGGACCAAAAAGCGCTTCACACTACATGCACTTATTCACTCAGTCACTCATTCACACGCTGACAGTGGTAAGCTACTACAATGTAGCCACTGCTGCCCTCGGCAGGTTCAAACACTCTTTTTGTATCAGGAAACTGCATTTAACAATCACATATAATCTTAGAAAACAATTAAAATCCACATGATTTATCTTTATTTTTTTTCTTTCCAAACTGTATGATTGTCTGGTTTTAAAATATGGTCAAAAATCAGTAATAGACTTAACACTGCCACCAAATTTGTGAGTTCCAAAACTTTTCTTCACGTTGTGTCTTAAATTTGAGTGCGACTCTTAATTCCTCGTTAGTGAAAACCTATGGAGGAAATGGATCTCTCAGGTTTCCTCCATGTTTATTCAAAATAATAGACACATCTCAATATATTTGAATATCGCCAAAAGGTTTAAAGTTTAAGTTCTGTTAACGGATAATTATTGCTTGCAGCAAATGAAAGTCATAAAATAAATAAAAGTACGTTAATTTGATCAAATGAAAATGAATATTTTATTTGGTTTTTATTTGTTTCTATCCAATAACTTTAATGGACAGCTGAGTTAAAGGAAAGCCCATTCCAGCTTAGCCCACAGGCCGTTTGGCAACCACAAAATAGTAATACAGGCTGTTCATTGTTTGTGTTGAGGGACCATGTTGGGACGATTCTGAGGTGCAAACAGAAAACGAATTGAATTCACTACACCTCTGTAAAACCATGACCTGGAATGCCATTAATCAAAGTATTCCTTTCAGCACCAAAAAACAAAACATCAAGTTATTAAAAGTTGGAGATCACCACAGATGAGTTTTCTTTTTTTCACCCTCGCAACCCCGTGAGCAAAGTTACGAGGCGATGCTGTGATAAGGAAGCACTTTTTGGCTTCAGAAAACACGTGCTCCCTTTAAAACCCGCAGACTCTTCGACCTCCATTTCCAAGCGCATTGAACGCTTTTTTTTCTTCGGGAGAACCGATTCACTGCAGCGACGTAACGCAGCGCGGTAGACGGGTCTCATTATCGGCTGGCAGCTAGAGACACTCGCATTCAGGGAAAGACTGATTGAAAGACGAGTAGAAAAGGAGACTAAAGACAGAAAGGATGGGATCCACTGGGATGTGTCAAATGTTGCATGAATCACTAAATGCTTCCTGCTCTAATTGGCTCTATTGAGTGCATGAGGATCCCCTGTGGTCGGGTCCAAATGCCTCCAATTCCTTACGAGCGAGTGTGTGAGCATGCCTCACATCCAGCACTCAAAGTGAATAGGATCAAAGGATTGCCACAATGCGCAGCCTGAGTCAGGAGGTGGTATTGTCAGCTCCGCTAAGGCTCACATGTTTGTACGCAAACGTATGGTGGAGCCGTCTGCGCGAAGCCATCCACGGCATTTTATTCAGGCAATGAACAGGCTGCCATAAGTGCTGCGGGATGTTCAAAGGGAATACCTACAGACCTTGTCGAAGATCATCAAATCCAACAGAGTGGGAGAATCACAAGGCCTCAAGGTTTCAACAAAAATGCAACATTTGTATTTACACACCACTGCAGAACAAATAAAACTTTGTGCACACCAAGAAAAGATCTGTTAGAAAGATGAATGAGGACGAAGATTGAGAATAATGGGTTTCGGTAGCTTTCATCCCCATTTCATCATGTTTTTTTTAAGCACACAGCTGTTTAAGTATTGATGGATTATCTGACAATGTTAACATAGTAGTAATAATAATAGTAATAATAAGCGTGGTGTGTGTGCAACAGCTGAAAATGATAACAGAAATATAAAGTGTGGTTCTGACATGAATTTCTTAGTAAGTATGAGACAACAACAAAAGCAAACAATACCTATGACTCATAATAATCTGACTGGCAAACAAGCGTTTCCTGCTTCTGTAAAAGCTTAGTAAATATTAATATGTGTCACACTCAGTAGTTTTTACATAAATTTATAGATTAAAAGACTCAACGTTAAAATAGCAAATAGCACTTTGTTAAAAATAAAACAAAAACAAGTGGGTGTCTTGTTTCCATCTTATCTATATTGAAGCTTATAGCAGAAGCTTCATGCCAGAAATCATATCTATGCTGTCAGAGTTTAAGCATTTGCAACAGCGTTTCATGACCTTACACAAAATAATAAAAAAATCCCAACAGTGACCTGGCCCTTTGTGAGAAAGTAATTCTCTCTCTTTTTAAATAATTAATGAACTTAGACAAATTGCATTTGTTTGTAAAGTCTTTAATTGCATTAGCTAATGTCCAAATTACCTACACATAAAGTCTTGCAACAAGAAATAGGTGGGAAGATCCAACAAAAGCAATCCATCATACTCTGGTCTAAACAAGCGCAAAACCAGACCAAAACAAAGCCGCTGGCTTTAGTCTGGACGGGATTATAAATATATTTGTAAGGCTTGGAGACTGCAGTGAACCACAGCGAGAGCATTTATGCACAAATTAAGAAAACCTTAGACGATGATGAACCTTCACAAGAGCCTCTCAAAGTTAATCCAACAACACAGCGACGACTCGTCCAGGGGGTCAAAAAGAAAACCAGAGGATCTAAAGAACAGCAGGTACGATTGCACAGTTTTCATGATTTAACTATAAGAAAGTGAACAAAAGTGACATGTACACCTACATTCAGCTGTGGAGGTGTTGGTGTGACGGTCTGGGTCTTCTTTGCTGTTTCCAGACCCAGACGACTTCTCTTAATTGCTGCAACTATGAAATTCTTGTCATCACTAGTAAATCAAGAAGAACCTCCGGCCATCAGTTATCTTTTTATCTTTTTAAATCTTTTTCAAAATCTCTGTCTCTTTCTGTTTTTATTTCTATTTTAACTGTGTAAATCACTTTGAAATGCCTTGCTGCTGAAATGTGCTATACAAATAAAATTTGATTGATTGATAGCATTGTTTTCTTAAGGAATTAAATCATAATTTGAAAACTGCGTGCTGTATTTTATTCAAAGCTGTAGCAACATTTCCTTCCAATTATCAAGGGAATTTTTAGTGAACCTTATAAACATAGTTCCATCTACTGGTTTGGAAGGAATAAACCAGGCTATGCTAAGAATGACTTAATCAGATGTTGATGTTACTTAATGCTGTAACAAACAAGATGTAGATGTTGAAAACTAGCACAGCGAACATCGCAGTGAGAATCCTCCCCTCCATGCTGGAAGTTTGGACTCAGAAGCTATGTGAGCCTTGTACCAGTGAATGGGACGGTTCCTCCACTCTTCTAGTGCATCTCCAGGCTGACAGTCCTCCTCCTCAGTGCTGGAGGGTTGAACTTTAATATTTTTCGGACCTTTGCGCCTCTATTATGACACAGACCCACCAGTGGATGAGAAAGTTCTTCAAGTCAGCACTTATTTGGCAAATGTGTTTACAGGATTGCTAGTTTTTCAGAAAAGTAAAAAAAAGACCACCACACCTGAGGGTCAAAAGGTTTTTGCAAAAGTGAGGACATTTATTTCAAATTCTGCGACACTTTCAAAAACGTTGACGGAAACCCAGATTGGGTGACAAACGACGAAAAACAGCAGCAATAATGGAGTGGAAACTTTTTTCACAGCACTGTATGTCTGATTAGGTAATGTAATGCTCATCCATCCATCCATCCATCCATTTTCTTTACACCCTTGTCCCTCAATAGGGTCAGGAGGGTTGCTGGTGCCTCTCCAGCTAACTTTCCGGGCGAGAGGTAGGGTCACCCTGGACAGGCTGTATTTATGAATTGAGGTACAAAGAGGCTCATGGGAAATGAAATCAGATGATGGAGTGGTCCATGGTGGTTTGAATGTCTTTTTCATTGCAATAGGTAAAAATGTAAAACACCACAGATTATTAACAGCTGTAGTTTCTTTTTTTTTTTTATGCTTCCAACACCATGTGGGTAGTCGGCGCATGGCGAGAAGAGATAAAAATCAACATGTGGCACATTCAGCCTCTCCGCTGAACGTTGTGAGACGGTCACGATCGTGGTCAGCGCGAGGGGACAACTGGAGGTCATCGCACGGACGCGTTAGTCAGGCTCGCATGCGGCTAATGAAGCAGACAGGAGTTTGTTCACACACGAAGGAGCCAGCAATGGGTGGGTCAAATCTTCAGCAGTTTGATTTATGAGAGCTTGGATCCACCTCACAAACTGGATAATGGAATTTATTTAATCTACAATTATGCATGACACAGTGAAGACTGGAACTGGGGGGAAAAAAAGAGTATAATCTCACAGGAAATGAATGTAACTCCCCCCCACCCCCACACCCCACTTTATTTTCCTAATGGAAATGTCTCAGTGCAGCAAAGCTTCTTGTCATAGTTGAAACACATGAAATAGAAGATTCAGTTCACAGATTCAGCCGTTAGCTGTGCGAGGATGTACTGTATGATGTGCCAAAAAAAAAAAAAAAAAAAAGGGAAAACATCTGTCACACACAAGCCGCAGACGCCACCATATGTAAAGCATTAAATGAGAGGCATGACTGGAGGTGTTAAAGGCTCAGGGAAGCGCTTTTGACAGTTGGCAAAAAGTTTCTTCTTTTGAAAAAATTTCAAGTTTTGCACTTCAAGTGGGGACTTTGTAATTATTTTAATTGCAAAGTAGGAAAAATCCAGGAACCATTCAGCAGCAGAAAAACTCATTATGAATGATAAGTACAGCTGTGACTCATCCAAACATTTTAATTCAACCCTAAAAACATGTGTTGTTAGTTTTATAAAAGAAAAAAAAAATCAAATTTTTACACCGCACATCGACGGCTACAGATGGCTTTGTGATTACAATATAAGAAGAAGGATGATAAAACAAGCTGAGCTCTTGAGTGGATGCTGAAGCGATGGGAAAATTCAAACACTTGGAATAGCATAAATTTGGCGGCACAATCTAAAAATGACTAAATGTCAGGCAAACGTTTTGCAATTCTGCACCGAATTCCCAACACAGGATGTTCTGACACCTTGGAGATCCAGACACGCCCAACAAGTTGAGGAGATATGGGTGGATTACATTTTTATTTATTTTATTCGCAGCTGTATTCATTTCAGCCACAAGCACAAATGGTGCAGAAGTGATCAAAGAGAAATGGGGGGAAAAAGATTCAAGAGATAAAAAGGTTTTCTCTGTCACATCTGACTGTTTTATGTCTTAACTGATTCATTTGAGGATAAAAAGCACTGATTGAAGGTAAAGTAGACGCAGTAAGTGGCATATGAATGATCTGTCATCAGAATAAAAAAGAAAAAGAAACACTTTTGATTTTTTAACCTTGATTACATGCTATGATTTTTAATCAAGAAGTGAAGAAAATTGTCTTGTATGCGTTTTCTTGGAGCAGAGATTCCTCACTTCGCCAACGTTACTCGATAACACACCTTTTTTGAAAAGTTAACTTGCTTCAGTTCTCACCATTAAACTCCCTGTGTGAGCTTTTATCTGTTTCCAAAATTAGACAAATTTTACTCAGATTTTCTATAACAGGGAAAATAGCAGCAGAATTTGAAAATGTAGAAGCCATGAGGATGTAACCGATCGGATAAACCCTCATATGAGGCCCAGTGCAGCAGGAAAGAGGATCAGTCCCTTGCTGTTTTCTAAAATAAATAAATAAATAAATTACCACAAGCTTTCAGAAAATAGTACTTTTCCCCTTCCAACAACCAAACTCTTTTATTGCAAAATCTAACTATTTTTGTAATTTACATAAATATACACCAATATTGGGAAACTTTGCTTTACCTCATACATAATACATCATCTAAATGTGAGCAAACTGTGTTAGCACAACATCATTTGTAGAGCTTTTTAGGAGAAAAACCAAAACAATATTTAAAAGCACTCTATGACCTTTTCCCCTCTACATTACAAAAAAATGATCAACAACCTGATCGTGTTTTATAAATGTAGATTCATACTGTCCACTTACTTTTGTCTGAAATTGCTATGCCGACTTCTGAGGGGAGGAAAGGCGTTTATCTCCAAAACAGGAAATCTAGAAGGCAATAAACTCCAGCAGCACTAAAGCGCCGCCAAGCCACATGTGTACACAGTAACCCCGTTATGTGGCCATCAGCCTCTAAAACTCCATTTAGTCATAGTTTGCAAACTCAACTTGGCTTCCCTCAAGCCATAAAGCTGGCACTGATCAGAGTGCAGTCATTAAAGGAATAACAGTCGGCGAACATCAATAAATGCCTACAAGGCTTCTGGTCCAGGTCAATCATTGGAGTCGGTTAGCGGTCTCCAAACAACAGAGCAAATTCATCACAGGAGTTAATCACATTGGGCAAGTCCGCACCTCGCCTCAGAACAATATCCGCTAACGATATTAACAAAGGGCCAGTAATATGATGTGATTTCCTGCTGTCACCCAGAGGTGCTGATCGATGACGGCGGAGAGGGGAGCATAATTCAGGGAAATCCAATGAACCCGTATGAACACGTCTGGTATGTACAGCAAAAGGCAGCGGATGTGTTGTCTTGAAAAAAAAAACATGGATCCTCAGACTATCTGTGCAGGAAGACTCAAGGTAACAATAAAAGTCATTCATGTGGGAGAGAATCTGAAGTTTTTCCTACTCTGAGGGAAAGCCAACAAAGTATTCATTCAGTCGGAGGGTCAAAAGATTCAATTAACCTTAAAGAAGAAAAGGATCCCGGAAAAAAAGAAGACACAAAGGAACTTTCTGCAGACCTGTGAATGCTCTTAGCACCCAAAGGGACACTAAATTTGCTCCCTGAAGTGAGTCCAGGCCTTCTGTTTCCATCTAGGAAGCCACATTTTGAAGCTGTAATTTATTTGGTGGCAACCGGATTGTTCTGAAATCACACAGTTTCCAAACAAATCTTCAAAAAAAGTCAGTAAAGATGGAAAACCACCCAAATGATTTTTAAAAATATATTTCATGCTGTCATTTTATCAGAATGAGAATCTGAACAAGTTTGTTTTTTATCCATCCAGGTCACAAAAAAAAAAATCAGACTGAAAACTGAGAATCCCTCATTTGTCATGTTCACTGTTCAAAATGGGCTCCGCACCATATTTACACATATAAAGGAAAGCCTTATTTAAAATATTGTGTGAAAATACTAAAATATAATATTTGATTTAAGTTGTAGACTAAATGTATCACAGATAACACCTTGAATTTCAACCTGCTATTTAAACAGAGTAATCAGCAATCAAGTAATTAAGTGCAGGTTGCAAAAATCCATGATTTATACATTTTTTGCCTTATTCCGAGACAAAAACCCCCATATATTTTTCCTATTTTGTACTTTCATAAACAAAACTTTCTTTAAAATTTAAACTGTACTTTAAAAAGAATCTCTCTTTAAGATTATTCAGTCAGATTAAGTAGTTACTGTAAAGTAATATGCGCTGTGGTGGCGAGACAGCAGTAATCTGCATATCAGAAGTCTGTCATAACTTGCCAACAGCATTTCCTTTCTATGAGTGTTGGCTGACAAGCATTTTGATTTTTGCGACCTCAGTTATTTCCAAAAGAGCAAAATTGGGAAAAGTCTAGAAACCTCCTTTCAGCCAGGTAAATGGCAGTGCACACAAACGAGTCTCAGATATTTTCTGCTATTTTATTACAAGCACTTTAAAACTAAAGGAATGTGAAAACTTGGTGTTTGTCCATCTACACAATGAGGATGCTTAAGGGTTTTTTTTCTGATTTAACATTAAGATTCTCAAATCTCAAATAATTCAAATGCTTCTGGATTCACATTTAAAGAAATCTTTTCATTTTTATTTTCTGGTTGTGAATAATTTTAACATTTTGGAGAAGCACAATCAGGGGGCTGACTGGGATCTCTAGAGGAGATGACAGATATTACATATTGGCGAGGAGGTCTTCCAATCTCAAGGACTTAGAGGACTACAGACTAATAATGAAAATACCAGTGAAAACACGCTTGTCAACAGCTATAAAATGAATATAAGGCCTGTTTTGGTGATAACCATTTAAAAATTGGTTTCTGAGAAAGATGGAATAAATTTTGACTTGCTACTTTCAAACAAAAGGGCTGCATGGTGGTGCAGTTGGTAGCTCTGCTGGAGGTCTGGTGTTCAAATACCCATATTACAATAAAATTAAAATAATAAAAACATGCTGAAAACATTGCCCAACGTTGCTTGTGGCTTGACATCTGTAGAGAGACATTTCCTTTCTGGAACAAACTTCTTGGCTGAATAAAAATAATTGAAAATCTAACTTTGAAAGGAAAAAGATGTTATCTTAGCGACAGACACAAGTTCCCAACCTTTAAGTGCTTCATGTATGGTGTTGATCATAATAGCTTGAACTTATTTAACCACATTTACTTTGACAAGAGCAATTTTGAGCAAAACATTATAAGATCTTACAGGCTGCAGTGACCTTATTGGATTTTAATATTCATTGTCGAGACAAAATCGTTCGCCGATTTGCAGTAACACACTAAAATTCCTAATTGCATAACATCTTAAACGACTTGAGCAGTTAGTTGAGTCTCAAACGGAAGTGAGTGCCTCCTCAGACGTCTGGTGTCACCTTCAGTAGGCGCTGAGCGAAAACACTTGAATGTTCGATGGTCTGTAGCCATTTCTGGCCTCTTGGGCAGAACGAGCTCAGCGTAGAGGCAGGCTTCTCGCTCCACCTCCTCACTGACAGTTAAGCAACGGTCCCCGGACTCGGTCCCTCCAACAGCTTCGTTCTGCCTGTTTCCATCCAACCGAACCTCAATCCGTATTCACAGCAGCCCGCTCGATGTCATATTCACCTTCCATGGCTCTCGTCTGCCGCCCGGCCTCATCGTCACTCGGCTGAGGATGGGTGACCAAGCAAGCCGGGCAAAGGGGCGAGGCCTGAATAATGGGTACTCTACGTTCTGCCGCAAAAGGCTGGAGTCCAATTGTATCCGTAAGCAAAAAGCCTCCGACAGAAAAACACAAACGTGAGAAAGCAAGAGAGAAAAACAAAATCCAGCTGAAAGGAGCAAGCAGAGAGCTGGCAAAGAATGTAAATGAACCTGCATTAGTTCTTCTAACAACGTCTACAGCTGCTAAAAACTGCGACTCAAACCACAGACGAGCGCACTAGCCTGACATGGAGCAGGTCCTCATCTTCATGACAATTTAGCAGAGAAGGAAAAGGGAATTGATAAAATGTGACGAAGCGTTTTTTTTTTTTCTCAGCTCCCAAGCTCTGGATTTCTACAGCTTTCAGCAGCATGGTGCAGGATATCCCTGCAGCTCCTGTCTAAGCCCCACTGCCCTCTGATGGTGCTGCCATGCTGACTTGTAAGACAGGCTCTCGCTGCCGTCTCTTGACAGTTCCTGATCAACCACCCATCACCTCTCAAGCTCCCTGTGAAAGGTATACAAAGCGAAACTACCTTGAAGTAACATTAAACACCGTCGACATAAAATGCTCCACCCCAACATGCTAAATGTTAGACTAAAAGATTTTTTTTTTTTTCGAGATAGGATTTGCTTAGTTATTTCTGGAAATGTTGTCTTCCTGGTACCAAAAAGACTCCTGGAAGCTCTGCTTCTCCTTATCCAGTTTGATGTCTGGGCTGAGCAGCTGTCAGTTTCAGAGCAGCTAGCCGCTGGTCTGGCAGCTTAGCAGCCAACGTGGCAGAAAGCGTCTGCTCTCGTTCACCTGGGCGCAGGGGCCCACACCCATTCATCTTTAACAGGGAGTTGTAAGGCCAAGAGGACTTGTCATAACTCTGCTGGAAGGCCAGCGGTGATGGAGGGCGCCCTGCAACAGATGCTTCAGGATGATAAGCAAGGTTAATGGGGCTGACCTCACTCTGAGGCGCTTCCTCGTCAAACAGCGCCACACGATTGAAACCCAGAGGAAGCAGGATAGAAATTTACTATCTGAAAAAAGGATGTCGACTCTATCGTATATATATGTAAAAAAACAACTTTATGGCATAAACGGTGTCATTTAGGGTAATTTATACCTCAAATTTACATGAATGCAGATTAGGACTGGAATAACCATCGTTTAATTTAACTAATTGTTAACTAATTTAAGAAGGAGAAGAATAAGTTTATTGCATTTTATTCAGCAACAAGGCCGTTCAATTAATCGTTTATTAGAGAATACAGACTCAGAAAGGCCATTTGGTTCAATAAACCCAACATATTCAGAACAGAAATTAAGCCAAAATGTACAAGAAATATATAAATTTTATGATTATGATAAAAAAAACTTTTTGTCTGTAATTATGTTCTACCCAGAGCTCATCAAGTGGCAGTTTTATCTTCACCTGGTTCAAATTCAGTAAATGAATGAATCTACAATTAAGAAAGTTATGCTATTCAATTATTAATTGGTTAATCCAAATAAATAGTCAACAGATTAACTTTTCACTGTATTAATCAAGCATCCTGGGCCAAGCTTTCCTTCTGTTGATGTTAGTAAGGGGCTGATACCCCACAATAATGGATGCTGCAGTTCACTGTAAATGTTGCAATTTTCAATACACATGCGTTACATCATACAGGGTCACGAGACCCACACTGTAGAATGAGTTTCCTTTCTCCGTTAGATTGGACGAAAATCGACTATAATGCACATCAAAATGCATCGCAAGAAGTGTGATGACAGCAGCTTTGTTTTTAGACTGAAGAAGCGCCGTTCAATAAGGTCAAAGTCTACGCTGTAAACATTCGGCCTCAGAGTGGTGTCATTATTGCAGCAGGCGGTAACCGTAACCTGGCAGCTGGATAATAACTGCAGGTGCAATAACTGTCACTGTTAGCACCGAGAATACTGACAAGTAGCTGTTTCAGCTGTACTTGTTTGGTAACATTGTGTTTGCTTCTTGTTAATGACAAGTAGGAACATTTCATCTGAGATAAACGGAAAAATAAACATCAGGACTTGTAGAATGCTCATAAGACATGAAATGTTCATAAATGATAAAAGAAAATAGATTAAATCTGAAAGATTTATTTTCAGTACAGTCAACCATGTTCTTTTTTTAGTCAGAATGAACAAGTTTGGAATTTGTTTTTTGTTTTCTTTGCAAAAAATAGTACAAATATTACAAACCCGGTGTTGTGTCTTGTCTCACCCAGTGTGCTGGATGCAATACCAGGTAAAATCACTACCGGTACCAGTAACTAGCCCAGTTGCTTGACTATAACAGAAAAGATGATTAGCAAAAACCAAAGTGTTGTCTTCATCTTTGTTTCCAGACAATGTGAATGTCAGAGAACTCCAAGTGAAGAGAAACACTAAAAGTGCACTTAGCACAGAATGTTGGCGTAAAATGGTAAATATTTCAGCATCAAGTCAATGAAAGGGATGTCATAGTTGCACTTGTGTCTCCACGGCTGTGGCCTGAAGGTGCAACACCAAACAGAATCCTCTTCCTCGCTCCCCAACACTCTGAAGTCCGGCTTCACCCCATAAAGCACCATGTCAGTGGAATTCGCTTGGACAGCTACACATTTTCCCTTTTTTTTTTCCTTGGGCTGTATCATACTCTCAGATCATTTATGAATGAGCTGGCGGGATGTCGGCATCACAAGATGTGCCTGAACTTTGTGAGAGCGTGTCAGCAGACGCACAGGCTCAGGCATGTGTTATGTTGAGTGTTATTAAGTGGAATCGCTCCACCGATCATGCAGATGTACCTCCATGTTGGGGCTCGGCGT
Organism: Micropoecilia bifurca; assembly: GCA_903067075.1. Lineage (NCBI taxonomy): Eukaryota > Metazoa > Chordata > Actinopteri > Cyprinodontiformes > Poeciliidae > Micropoecilia > Micropoecilia bifurca. The sequence goes on from CAEGAF010125728.1 coordinate 15,212, forward strand.
CAATTTGATGGGGTGAAGTGCAACAACACACACTCACACATTAAGCGTTTGTATGCTCACACCTCTTGTCCAATTATTTAAATTGATAAAATGGGTAAATTTGCTGGGTTGTAATCAGTTTGATTCTGGTAATAAAAATCATACATTTTACTTTCACGTCTGCTCTAGAATATTGGAGAACAGCTCCAGGTAGATAGACCAAGTGTTTATATAAGCACTCAGAGGAAGACTGGACTAATGCAGTTAGAGCAAGTAAATTGTTTTCATTTCTGCCTGAAACATCCGGCAAAAAATGTATCTCTAAATTAAAAGAACCCAGGCTTGTGCATCGATTGCCAAAATTGTCAGAGTGAAAATGCTGGCAGACAACAAAATTTACAATAGATTTATTTTTTACGATAAAGAGTTAATTTAATAAAAACAATATTTTCATGAAACAAGCTTGTTTTTTTCTGATTTATAAATCAGTCAATACATCCAATCAATAGTTTTTAAATCTAATTAATCTGAGAAAAAAAATGTTGTCTACTCTCAGCACTCAGTTAATGTGTGTCTTTTCATACAATTGTTCACCATTAAATTGAAATAAATGATTAATTCATTGCATTCCACTTAACATTGTGTATTTAAAGTGTTCTTCAATTGCGTCAAATAAAATGTTTTTAAAGGTCGGAAATGACACACACACCACACTTTGGACAACTCTGCTCTAAAAGAACAGAGGTAATGGAGAAACGCCTCAAAAGATGATTTGAGTGGCCAAGTCGATGTTCAGACCCAAATCGATGGTGAATGAATAATGGCTTTAACAGTACATCAGAAACAGCTTAAGGAAAGCAAACAGTTTCTCAAGATGTACTGAACTCAGTACAAGTGATCACATGTTAATGTGTGACAATACTGCATGTGAGCTTTGTCCAAGTTTCAGCTGTTTGGCAGGGATTTTTCAAGAAGGCCTTGGAGAATATCAAGCAATATGATGAGTTTGCTTAAAAAAAATAAAGGTTGTCAGCATTTTCTGACTTATGCAGTGACCCCATCACAGAGCAGGAGGTCAGTGCTTAATGACATGGAGGGTTAAAAATGAAGGTCGCAGCAGCAATATTCGACAGACCACAGAATACCCAAGATTACCTAAGTAATGTTGTCATATTTAGTGCATATCTGTTATTCTCCAGTGAAAGTGACCCAGATCGAATGAGTCGAGATCACATGCTTCTTTGATTGGTTGTGATTGGCCATAACAAAAGAAAGTTTACTAACATTTAGGTGTTACCTGGCAACTCATAGACTATAGAAAGAAAGTTTTGCGCCCAAAGAAATGTGACTTTGCTCGCCTTTCTAAAGCTGTGCGTTAGTTTAAATATGAAACATGATGAGCTTAAAAAAAAAGTGAAACAGTTACAATTAAACAACCCCCTCATTCTAAATGGCTGAGCTTAGCTGCCTTGCCAAATATAACTGTGGGCCTGGGCTGGAGTTGTGGGTGGATATAGAGCCTCTGTCTTCCCCCCGGTTGTGACTCGGGGCCCGTGGGCTGCTCAGGGCCACTCGAGATCATTTGTAGGTCTGGTTCTCTTTCATCTCCATTATTTACAGATTTGGACTGAGGAACAATCTCCCTCGCGGCAACTCATTGGGATTATTCTCTCCCCGTCCTGCTGCACAGAATCCTTTATTTGCCCAGACATCACTGGTTAAGCACTGGCCTCACAGGGACACTGCTTTAAGCCTTCCTTATTTGCCCTCTATGTGATTTACAACAGTAATAGACTTGAAATGGGGATGGAGGGGCTTAGCGACTGAGTTATTCAGCACAAGGCAAGCAGGATGAATATTTTAGCAAAGTTAAGAAGACAACTCTTCTTGATGTTCACACAGAAGGCAAAGCCATTTTTTCCTGGCCTAGATATCTAACTTTTGTCATGACAATCTCAAAGACCCGCGTGCGATCTTTACACCCCCCCAAAAATTTGCCACCCTCATATGTGGTACTAAGTCTGCTAGGTATTTGTTTTCAAACGGTCATGATGCATTTCATCTGACTTTTATGTCATCGATGTCAGACGTGCGTCACAATTCTGCACCAATTTATCACTAGAGGAGATCAATCCAGATGTAAACAATGGCTAAACAAGTACAAACTTATGAAAAAAGTCACTGACATGCAGCATATCACGACCCCACCGCACCTTGCTCTGATCACAAACACACTACAGACGTCGCAGTCGATGATCGAAAAGAAGCCCTTGTGCTTCCTTCATGTTGTTATGATCTTGCTGCTGATATAGAGATACTGATACCAAGTGCCTGAACGTTACATTAGTTTGTTGCATAATAGCAGCAGTTGTCAATAAGGTTCCAACAAGATTTCGTCGTACTGGATTTTGTGGCGACATCACAACATTTCTCATAGCGGTGACGGTTATCTGGTGAGCACTAGCCAGTTGAGGCCATCATGGCTTTGGCTGATGAAGTTGTAATACAAGATTCTCCAACTATTCCTAAATCCATCGACAAACAAGACGCTAAAAACATGTCAGCACTGCAGGTTGTTCGGATGCTGAAGGAGGCAGAAAGCATCATTAGAACCAACGACTGGACATCTAGGGGTGTGTTGAGCTACATCACAGTAACACACACCACCAACAGCTACTGGGAAATGTTGTACTGCAGGTCATGCATAGTTGAAGATCTGTCCTAAGGACTGAAGAGGTAAACGAAATCTGAAAAAGCAAGAGTTTGGCGTGTTTGAGGTTAAAGTTTGAGAATAAAAACCTCTGTGCAGCATAAAATGGATCTTTGAAAGTTTCTTGAAAGTAGTTTTAAAATCTCGTCTTGTCCTGTTCTCATGGACATTGTGTCTTGTCTTGTAGGTTTCATGTATTGCGGTTGTACAGCAGTTGACAACTGCAGTGGAAAATTATTCATGATGCTTGAACATCTTCCTATGTTCCCATAGTAGAGCCACAAATGTCAATGTCTTTAAGTTGGGTTTTATGTAACAGACCAAATCCAAATAAGGATAATAAATGATTTTCCCATAAACAAACCTAAAAACTGTGGTATGGATATAAAATCAGCTCCCCTGACTCATTGGTAGTAGTTATTTCCCTGTAATTAAAGCTGCAAATATTTTGAGGTATGTCTCTAATAGACTTGCTCATCTGCAGATTAAACATTTCCTCCCATTTGCTAAGTAGTTCAAAGCTCAGTCAGAGTAGATGGAGAGAATATTCAAACAGTTTTCAAGTCTTACCATCTGCTCTCAATTAGATGTAGGTCTAAAGTTTGACAGGGCCGTGTCAAGTTATTCCATCGTAGCTCCTGCTGTACGTTTAGGGTCACTGTGGTGCTGGAAATTTAACAACCCACAAGTCTCAAGCTTTTTTCATCCAGGTTTGGCTTTATAATTTAACTCAATTATTCTCTCCATCCACTCTGTCAAGCTCAACCGTTTCTCCTGAAGCATCGTCACAGCATGACGCTGGTTTTGCACGTTTTATTGTATTCAGGGTTCAGCTAAATCATAACTTTTCCATTTTCAGATGATGGATTCAACAGTGACCCTGTTCAAAGCTTACAATATCGCTTCAAGACTTTGCCAAAAACATCTTGCAGGGGCGGAGCTATAGGGGGGGCTGGGGGGGCGGCCGCCCCCCCAAACCAGGC
>CAEGAF010125733.1:0-73533 GCA_903067075.1 Micropoecilia bifurca
ATTCATGTGTGGGGTTGCTTCTCAGCCAAGGGAGTCGGCTCTCTCACAGTCTTGCCTAAAAACACAGCCATGAATAAGGAATGGTACCAGAATGTCCTCAGAGAGCAACTTCTCCCAACCGTCCAAGAGCAGTTTGGTGATTAACAATGTCTTGTCTTTTTAAGCATGATGGAGCACCTTGCCATAAAGCAAAGGTGATAACTAACTGGCTCAGGGAACAAAACATAGAGATTCTGGGTCCATGGCCTGGAAACTCCCCACATCTTAATCCTATTGAAAACTTGTGGTCAATCATTAAGAGACGGGTGGACAAATAAAAACCTAGGAATTCTGACAAAATGCAAGCACTTGTGCAAGAATGGACTGTTATCAGTCAGGATTTAGTCCAGACGTTGATTGAGAGCATGCCAGGGAGAATTGCAGAAGTCCTGAAGAAGAGGGGTCAACTCTGCAAATATTGACTTGCATTAACTCATTCTGTCAATAAAAGCTTTTGTTACTCATAATATAATTTCAATTGTATTTCTGTATGTGACGAAAACATCTGACATACACACATGAAAACCAGAGGGCAGCAGATCATGTGAAAATATAATATTTGTGTCATTCTCAAAACTTCTGGCCATGACTGTAGAAGACATGAAACATTAACTATAATAAGTCACCACTTTTCTCATTTGAAAGACAAATGTGGTGACTTTTGTGAGAAAACTAAAGTTTGGTCTCTTAGGAGGATAATGATTTAACTAAAAAGAAAAAAAGAGTTTCCATTCTCTGGACTGGACTTAAATTTCCTTTAAGTCACGTTTGACATATAACTGATTTCTATAGCAACTAAAGGGACCATAGTAACTTGATTGTCATATGAAATGGCATAACATTCCTAGAAAACACATGACACTACCCTGTTAAAAATGTATTATCATTCTAAAATGTAGGCATGTCATTTTCTTTGATAGTGTGCTGTGACGGTAACCCATAAAAGATGAAAAGAGGTCAATCCGACAGATTGCTGGTTAACCCTAAACTGCCATAAAATTCTTGAGCCACTTTAAGGAAATCTTATATATACAGTTAATGAAAAACAGTAAAAGAATTTACAGGAACAGGAAGCTTTTTGGCAAGAAGGAAAGTTTTACAATCTGAGAAAATTATTGTTTTAACACTAAAAACTGCACTTTTATGGAGCAATACATGATACGAAAAATTGGGTTGTATAAACTTTTAACCTGGGTTTTTGGAAAGTTTCTGTTGTCATATTTGTTATGAGAAAATAAACAACTGTTGACTCAAAAAGACTTTATTCAAGCAAATGTAGAGAGGTTGTGTTTAATGCAGAATTAAAAATAATTAAGGTTGAATAGCATTAAGAGTATTTCAGTGGTGATGTAGTATAGGTTTGATACAACAATGAGTTGGTTACTAGTCAAATATCTCTTCCTCTGTGTATTCCAACATTGTCAAAGACTAAAGGAAAATAATAAGCTATGTCCTACTGGCACAAAGGAGTAGCACACAATATTAAAAGTTGAATTTGAAACATGCAGTTAAATTTTTGCTACATTTTCAGTGTGAAATTTTGTAAATGCATAAAAAGAGCCATTTATTTTAAGGTGTATTAAACACCTTTAACAGGGGTGAAAATATACAAAGAAGATTGAGGCCACAGAGAAAAAAAAGATTTCTGATTTCAATCTCAGAATCAGAAATATTTAAGTTGTGCATGAACCATCGGACAAACCTAGTCTTAAAATTCAAATTTACTAAGCAAATTTTGGACAGACTTTCAGTGTGGATTTTCATATATCTGACACACCCCTGATAATGTTTGGTTATTTCTTTGTATTTTGACATAGATTGACACAGAATCAGAAATCTTGGATTAAAACAGAATTATTCTTTTATCTTAATTACCCTAATTCTCTTCTGGACAAGTGTTGTGCAAGCTGAATGTACAACACATGCAGGTTCTAATGGTGTCAGTGGTTATTGATTGAAACGACTGGGCTCACCCTCGGCCTTGCACTCTTTGGTCAGTGGGTCCATGTGGTAGCCCTCCTGACAATCACAGGTGAGGCTGCCGTTTCTGTGGACGCACAGCTGGTCACAGATGTCCCTCTCCAGACACTCATCAATTTCTACATCAAGCAAACACATTTATGGCAAACAATGACTGAGTAAAAATAAGGAGAGCGACCACAAAGTGTTCTGTAATTCTTCTAAAATGCTGCATGGTAAAAACCTGATGATATAAACATGCAAAGATTAATGAACAGATGCAAAACCTGTATTGGCCATAAGCTGAGAGTTACAGTATTGTCCATAGCAAAATAAATTGAGGCCATCGTTCACCTTCACAGCGGCTGTCTTCGACCAGCTTCATGTTGTCCGGGCAACGGCAAAGGAAACCAATGGGCTGGTCCAAACAGTAATGGGAACAGCCACCGTTATTCTCCTGACATTCATCCTGATTGCTGATATCTGCAAGATCAATCATTACAGAAACCAAACACTTATTTACATCACTGATTCTCAACAATACTCTTCAACATTTCTAACTTGCATTCCACTAGATTTGCATATTTGTTTTCATTTTTCATTCAGTCCTTGCCTATTTTTTTTATCTTTTGTTATGTTCTGGTCAATGAAGGCTGAGGTATTCTTATCTCTGAGCTCCTTGATAAGTCTTTGAGAAGCAGGCATTGTTTTTGAATATGTTGTACAAATAAATCTGGACTTTGTTCTAATACATAAGTTTGATGATTTGTGGCAAATACATTTTTTTATGGAACTTCAGTAGACATATATATATTTAAATCACAAGCATAGTGATAAACTATATGCAGCTCTTTTCAAAGCTATGTGCTTGATATTTTGGTAATGGTTAAAAAGGGAACTGTCTTAAAAAAAACGCAAAAAAATCACACACTAAACACTCAACTAAAGTCACCAACAGGAGAAGCTTAGCGAGAAGAAAGACAGCCAAGCAATAAATATACGACATGAGAGAGACCCGGAATACTGCAAGAATCAGCAGTGATTAGGCAAATGATAATACTGTTGTCAGGACACATGGGTGTGTGCAGCACTAATATGAGCCACCACAACGGGTAGATTTAGCCTGCTGGGCAGCTGGCCACCCAAGCTACCCAGATTGGCATGGTTTTATATCTGTTGTGATTTTGATTAATATCAGAGGTGTGTTTCAGGTATTTGTTAAATAAAAAAAAGGGAAAAAAAGTATTTTCAGTTGTGGTTTTATGTTTTGAGGTTTTATTATTCTAACCAATCGCTTTTTATCAATGCACACCAATGTAAACAAACAGCATGTGGCCTACTGGCCGACTGGTCACATTTGCAGAGTGATCCTGAACTCTGTCCTCTATTATTAGAAATGTAACAGAACTGGGCAGGAAATCACTGTTTTTCTCTGTTGTTTATTTTACTGAAGAGAGTTTATAGTAAGTGTATTCATAGTAAATGTGTTATTAGGCCTGTCACGATAAGAAATTTTGCTTAACGATTAATTGTCTAAAAACTTATTGCAATAAACAATAATATTATTTCAAGACCTTTTGACATTGATTTTTAAAAAATGACTAATAATGCATTTGATTTCTTGCCACTTTATTTTCAAACGAACACATAACGCTGAAACTCATCAACTAAATAAACAAAACAACCAAAAACAAAAACAGAATGGATTCTCAGTCTCCATTAACAAAAAATGTACTTGAATAAAAACTAAACAACCTAAAGCCAAAGTGGAAATAAATACCGCATTCAACCCAAAGAATGCAGATTATGAAGTCTGTATACTATATTGCCCTTCAGTAATCTCTAGATTTAAATAGAGAAGATGGGCACATCTGACTACATAATGCAGTAGTTCACACTACACGATTTTTTGCCCATATTTTTCCCTTATGACAATCTTAGATCGTTGACCGATGATGGTGATTTCATAACCGATCGTCCTGCAGTTTGTGGTGTGTTACGGTAAATCGTTGTGTCCGCTTTGATCTAAATCAAGGGTTTTCCTCGACCTGGAGCATAACGGTGAATGTGACAGATAGCCAATCAGAAAGCGCGGATTCTCCTCCGCGACCCAAAGTCCAGCGAACGTCGGAGATGATATGTGGAAACAACATTACTATTTATTCAACATTTCGTGCAAAGAATAGAGAAATGACAAGAAGCCATATTTATACCCCAGTTGATAAACCCGCTAAGTTCTCAGCTGTTCTTTAACGTGACATAAATGGGTTGTGATGATTTTCATTCAGTCAGAACTTTACGCTGACTCTAGCCACATGCATCACAGGTAGATTCTAGTAAAGAACTGATAAATGCCTGATTTTAAAATTAGTTAACTGGACTTTTAGCCATTATTTTGTGCCCATGTGGCTGGACACCACAATGCACGACAACGAATCCGGAATCCATTATGCCTAGGACTTCTGTCGGCTAATGTGTCTCTCAGGTTTTGAAAATGGGTCGACAACTCGTGTAATGTGCACTGGAAATTATACTGAGGAAATAGGAAGGGAGGGTCAGTGGAGAGCAGCGGAGCTGAGCCTTTTTTCATTCAGTGTCATCAACGGAAAGAAAAAAAAAGACAAGACACAATAAAGCCGATAATTAAAATGAGGCCATGGGTTTAGTTTATGTGCGATTAATTGTGTTATCGTTTATCGTGACAGACCTATGTGTGAGTATAAACACATTTACTGGATAACACAGGGGTTGGCCAGGAAGGTCAAGAGAGGACTGCTTTTTCTGCTGATACAGCTCCTTGACCTCAATCATCCCTTCCTACTTAATATTTGTACATTGATAACAGCGCAGCCTAAGCTTGCAGCATTTATGTGCCGGACAAGGATTGTGGTGCATCTTTGACCCTGAACCAGAACAGTCACAGGATACAAAGGGCTGCTGTTTTGGCATTAGGACATATGTTTATACTATTCTTTTTAAACTTGGAAGGCCAATGGTTTGGTTTGGCAACAAATCACAACTCCCCAATACATTTATGGTAAGGATGAGCAATTTTACCATTCAGATTAAAAAATCCCTTTTGGCACAAATCATTGTCCAAACACATCTAAAATGTGTCAAAGTTGTTGTAATAACTGGGGGAAACATGCATCCTTTTTCATGTTTCTGTATATTACCTGTTTTAATGAAGTGTTTTTAAAATGCTGGGCTTCTTTTTACAACTGAAGCACTTTGATCTTTTTAAACATAACATGAGAGCAGCTTTAAACATAACATAAAAATAACCACAGTCCAAACAATCTTCATGGTTTACATACCAGCCTTTAAGCTGTCATATAAATAACCATCCAAGGTCACAACCAATGCCACACACTTGATAGGGTTATATATGCCTGTGGCTGAGAGGCAAACAACGTAGTGGAAGAATGCTACCTAAATATTTGACATCACTGTTTTAAAGGGCATCAGCAGGGGTGAAAGTAAGGGGGTAAGCTGGGTACTGCGCTCCCCTAAAAGATATAGTGGGGTATGCAGTACCTGTAAGAGAGGAGAGCGACTGTCTGCTGTAAAAAAAAATTAATGGATTCACTGTGCAGCTGTGAGTTCACTCACTAATCAGCCGTGACTGATTAGTTTTACAAGAAGAACTTATTAACTTGATGAGTTAATAAATAACTTTTTCCCCCATTTCATATGGTTTCTGAAATGTTCATGTTTTAACAGAGCAGGCTGCAATACATGGATCACGGAAGGTTTTGAGTTGATCTCAGCATTAGGTGACAAACTGAACGCTGAGACCAGCACGTCCTCTTCTGGGTCACTTAAAACGTTCGTAACTTTATTAAACAAAAACAACAATAAATCAACAAAACGTGTTCAAATTAATGACCCAACAACAATAATAATTGTTTCAACAAGGTGTTGTGGAATTCTGTGCGTTTCGGTTCCATTACCAAAATAACTAGCAGAGCAGGGGTTTAAAATGAACTAATCAACCACCGCTGTGTTCAGGGAGGCTTATTGATGATGCAAAATAAATATCAAGCCTGAAAACCTGATATCGTAACGGACTGAATGTTATGTTTTAACGTAATCTCTGGTCAGCTTGTGGAGCACAGGAGGTTGCCATGGCAACGGGTGTGGTTAAATGACAGAGAGAGATGGAGAATAAAAATGTGCGAGTGGTTTAGAGTTGATCACCTGTTCAGTTATTTTACCTTTGTTTACCTGTGTCTTGGCGCATCGCAGCCGCTGTAATATCTGAACGTTCAATAAACGACAAACTTGGACTAAAGACTCTGTTCTTTGTGACTATAGCAACAAACATCAAACACGGTAAATATGTTTCATTAAGTATCTAACAAAACAATGGCTTCTACCGCGATAATTATGTGAAATTCATTTAATTGTCTAATATAAAAATAGTTTGGTGTTGTTGGGCTCAGAGTCTGAGAGGCTTTTCCTCTATCAAACTATTTTGGTTTTTGCCTCTTATTTAGTGGAAATATTTGAGAACAAACAGGTCATGATGCCATAGGCCTACTGATTATCCCTCTGTCTGGACACAGGACCAATATGACCAGTTTAAAAGATAAAATGAACGGTTATATGCCAGACATGAAAAACTGGGATGCATCCATGCCATCATGTTCAGAATTTAGGTCTTATGGCATGTAAAGGTGTCAACATTGCAGCCAGTGGGCTGAGGGAAATACAGCTCCATTTTGTAGCAATGCAAGAGCTACCAGCTTTTATCGCTTCGCGAAAGAATTCATTACCTCAGAAACTCCAAAGCACACAAAGATTATGTTTGTCATAGTACCCCCAAGAATTCAAAACTACTTTCACTCCTATCTATCAGAGGAGATAAAAGTGTTAATAAAATGAAACCGACTAAAACATTTTTAAAAAAACCTAGTCTGACTTGTAATAGTCTTTGCTTTTATTATCTCTGTTGTTTATAATTATAAACATATAGACTGAAATACAATAAAAATTTAGTCCAAAACTTATTGTCCTTAGAACTGTGTTAGCAGGCGGAAGAATCAAGCAGACAACAGAGATCTGTTTCAGAGGATTCACTCTTGCTGGAACAACGGAAGTTAATTTCTGAGAAGCTATTGTTTAGTTATGATGTCAATTCCAGTAACTTCTGCCTTTTTAAGGAGTATTTCGCAAACATACCGCATTTCCAACAGACAGCTACAATTCTGTTTCTACATCATTCCCTGTAGCTCAGTTACCAAGTCAGTAATTCTTTAGGAATGAATTTAAAAATGCATACATGAAATGCTTGGTTATTACATCTCAGTTTAAACCTGAATGTTTGATTATGTTTGAAGTTTGCAACGCCAGTTATCAGAAGAAGTACTTGATTGCCCTCTGCTGGTTGTGAGCAAAACAGCAACATACTTATTTCCACAAGAAATTTTGAAAGCCAGCTGAAAACATTTTAACCAAACATCTTGTTTGTTGGTACATGAGCATTTGGAGAATAAAGTTAAGATTTATGACTTGCTAGAACTTTACAATCCCAATTTCTATCCTGCTCTTAGGGGAATCCATCATTTCCAGACTCTCCTCCTCTTCCTATCCTCACAGATTTTATTTGTTGTGAATTTGAACCAAACTAAAAATTCTACAAGGGCTCCATTAATAACATTTGGATTAATCAGAACTGGTAGAGCCAACACTTTTACATATGGAGGTTTTTTTTCTTTTCTTTTATCTCTGAATTTGAATTTTTCACCAAAGGCAAAATATTTTGTTGTTGTATTTCTGACTTAATAAGTAGAATAATATAATAAACTTATAAACTTATATAAGTTAAGTTATATAAGAAGTTATAAACTTCTGTGCAATGTACATCCAGATGCCTCACTTACCACAGTTGTCCTCATCGCTGCCGTCAGTGCAGTCCGGCGAGTGGTCACACCTCCATGCATGCCGGATGCAAGCTCCGTCTCCACACTGAAACTCTGAGGCTGCACAAGCTGAGGATTTCTGAGGAGAGGCCTGGACTGAACCGCACAGGCCTCGGGCTTCATCTCGTCCGTCTTTGCAATCGTTCCACCCATCGCAGAGCTTGTTTCTGGGCAGACAAGCCTCGGCCGGCCCGCAGGAGAAAGACCCAGGGGTGCAGCTGTGACAGGAATCCTCGTCGCTCCCGTCGCCACAATCGTCAACGCCGTTACAGAAGAGTTTTGATGATATACAGCGCTGACTGCGGCAGGTGAACTCCTCTTTCTCACACCCGCTGTGGCCTGTCAGGGTATAAAGTGGAGAGATACAGTCACTGGAGGCATAACTAAAAATATATATTAGGGTTCTGGTTCTGGTTTTTATTTACACTGTGCTCTACAGCACACACAGAGAGAGCACAATCACCTCAATTCTACATCGTTTTGAAGAAGCCGAACTCTCTAATAACCTTTGAACATCAGATATGAACCTTTTTCTTTTGTCTTTTATTGCTCAGGGAAACATATCCTGACCATGATGCTGCCATCACCATGCTTAACAGCCAGTATTTACTGCAGTCTTATCATCTTGACTCTTTCCTTTAGGGCAGATCGCTACAGCCTTTACATTCCAAAAGCCATTTTTTTCCCCAAGTTGTCCAGCTGAATAAATTTCATTTAGAGCAACAAATATCACAAGACATACTGAATAAAAGCAACTTACCATTTTTTTAAATAAATGTTTAGTTTAGAAAAGTGTTTTTTATACATCTTCTATGTATCCTGATGATTGTGGAAAATTCTGTAAAAGAAATTCTCAACAAAAATGAAAATGGATCTAAAAATTTATTACTTGTGCTTTGAAAATTCAATGCAATTATTTACCAAAATAAAACATAGCTAGAACCTGAATTTGTAATTATATCTATATTTTAAAAATATTAGTTCTTTACTAATTTTAGTCAAGGTTATTTAGAGCCTTGCAGCTCTGGAGCCACTATGCAGTTTGTGCCTAAATAGATCCATCTTTTTCTCACATAGAAAATATTCCTCAACTTTTCCATTCTGCTTGTTTTTATGTTCTCCTATAGCCCCTCACTGTAGGTCAGATATTCAAACCTGCTGGCTTTACACAGATCAGTGTTAATGTTTAACACCTGAAAGGTGTAAGAAGGCTTCCCCCCTGCAGAGCTCTGCACTGCAGGACTAAAGTGCTGAACTTTACTTCAGATTCCTCTGGAACTTTCCACTTAGGGCTCAAATGACCTCAGAGGGATTAGAAAAATGATAATCCCAAACAGTATCTGTGTAGTGATTTGTGCTGCGGAGAACAAGCGACACTTTGCCTGCCAAGCAACTTGAATATCACATTAATGTCAGGCTTAAAATTCAGCAAAATGGATTTCAGAGATAGTGTGCAGAAATGTTGGAGAGCACTGTGTGTTTTTTTTACATAATGAGCTATTTAAAAAAAAACACCAGCAAGACTGAACCTATAACTATAATCAGATTAATCTAATAAAGCCTTGATGTGAGCCTGCTAGGCTTTGGGGGCTCGGTTAAAATGTCACTAATGATTTTGGAGAAGCTGAGAATATTCTGGGAATTCATCTTTTATCTAATCTGTACCTGACAACACTTGTTTGAACTCAGTGCATATTAGTTGTACTTTATGAATTCAAGGCATTGACTGAATCTCATGACTCTCTGGTGCTACGTTTGGATTCACTTGTATTAAATGTATCTCTTTCTTTTCACATAAATGTATGCCTTAAAAAGACTGAGGCTTCCTATTCTATGTTTTTTTTTTTGTTAATTTGGTCATTTAAATATTACTCTTAAGTATACATTTATATTATATAAATGTATTGCATTGACATCTAATCTCAGATGTCTGGTTGTTCATTCAAAAGCTGAAACTTGGCTCCAATGTGATGATGAAGGGTGGACAGTAAAATGTTGAGAGAAAAATCCATGATGTAAAGCTTATGAATTATAAAAAGTGCTTACTTATCTCCTATAAGAGCAAGAAGGGTGCACATAGTGTTTCACACATGCATTTCTCAATGTCGGCTTTGTTTTGTTGAGCAAGTATGGACTATCTGGAATGTGTTTTGATCATTTTGATATTTCATTTAAATATTTAGAGTCCAAACACATAAAACCGTAGGACTGAATGAAGGAGTGTTGGAGTTTGCCATGACTGCATGTAGTCAAAAATCCCTGCAGACCATGAACTCACCACAGTGGTGCTCGTCAGATCCATCAGCACAGTCTGTGTGGCCGTCACACAACTTCAGCTTTGATAAACACGATCCATCACTGCATGTAAATTCCAGCTGCTGGTTGCAGGCAGGTAAAGAGTGAGATGCAGCACCTGAAACACACAAACACGACGCTGTTTTAATGTTCAAATTATCCGCCAAGAAGATTCTTAATGTGTTAAATACAAAGCAGAGTTTGACTGAAATCATTAAATGCAGGTTCACTTAAATTGCCTCCTATTTTTAACAACTTAAAGAATTACTTAATTCAGATTGCATAAAATGGAGCTTTACTGACAACCAGACATACCTTTTTCTGTTATTTTTTTACTAAACAATAAGATTCAGACATACTTGTGTGAAATCATTCAATCATTTTAAAATACCTTTTAAAGGGTATTTTTCTGATGCATCAAGCTAGGTATGAAATATTGACCATGTCAATTATCTTTAAATCTGATTTTATACCTTTTTATACATTTTACCACAATTTCATTAAGAATCCTAGAATTCGCTGCCAGCACTTAGATTTCAAAAATATCTACAAAATATGAAAAACTGATTTGCATCTTCATCAAGTGAAAATTCAGTAACAGATAGTGGTAAGTTATTGTAACGTAGTTTTGGACTGGAATGATGATTCATACAATACTAAGGATTCTAGGTTACTGGTTCTTTAATATCTACTTTCTCTAAACTTTTTCATTAACTTCCAGAGTATTAACAGAAATGCACCATCTGGACAACAACTATATTTAAGAGTCACTAGCAAATTACCCATAAATGATTCAACATTAAAAACCATTTTTTTCCAGCTGGATTCAGAGGAATTAGCATTTTAAAGGCCCCATTAAAACTTCAACTCTAAACAAAATCCCAGAGGAGTTGAAAAGGATGCAGTAGCACAAAAAAATCAAAGAGAGATAGAGGAAGACGTTCAAATAATCTCTTCCTGCTATCACAATGGGTAAGGATCAGATCCCCGACTTCAACATCTCTCTGCTCAGCTTTCTTTTCACATGGCCAGAGATTTACAGAGGAGTGGTGGAAGCAAATGGTGCGGATTAGCAGTGTTGAGCAACAACTGATGGACAACTTCCAGATGTTATTCTGAATTATAATTTTTGCTGTCCAGACATTTAGCTGTATGACAGTCTTCAATCAGAGTTCTCCTTATATCTGCTGCAAGACTGACTGCTACTGGACATACTTCATGCCCACAGCTTCACAACACACAATGAGTTTTTGAAGATACTTATATGATTTTGAATTAAGACAATATTACATTTGGAATACATCAATTATTTTTTGAATTGAATTGTACTATCAGATGTTGACATAAGATACTCGAAAGTTACTGTGAGGAACACAACATGCAGAGTCGCTGCCACTAACATTTATAATTTTTTTACCATAAAAATAAACTAAAGTTAATTTCAAACTTATTTAATACATATTTCAGTCCAAATACGTATTTGCTAAGTTATGAAAATGAACATCTGGATTTCTTGCAGCAGGTATCTGGAGACGCAAATAACACCGTGGCGTGAGAACAGCACGAGTCTACTGCAAGTTTGAAGCAAAGCCGGCTGGGAAGTGACAACACGGCCGCCTGCAGACACATTTTAGTCCGCCACACTCAGAGCAAAAACACAAGTATAAGGAGACATGTATTGTAATTGTCGTGCATGTATAACTGATGCCTCTTACCCCGAATATGAAGAAAAATTAGCAATGCGATCAGCGGAAATGAGCCTCCAAGGTGCCCCATGCTGGATGCGTCCTGAGCAGCAAAGAGGCGACTGGCGCGGAAATATGACGCAACAGCTTTAAACGTTGTAACCTGTCAAAATCTGCTCTAAAAGACTTCATAGTTTTATTACATTCAAGTCCTTAAACAGATGGATAAAAAGGGCTGATTTCTTTTTCCATGAATATTTATGTGATCTTTTTCCTCATTCATCTTTGATTAAAGTTTCTGCAACATTTTACGTTTTTGTGATTTCTCTTATAAAAAGTGCATGTTTGGCTTTGTTTTACAGTGGATAACTAAAACAAACACAGAGATTAATGAACTAATCTAGATTATTTGCTGACTAAATCCCAGTGATGAATAAAAATGTTCTGTCCAACATTTTTCACGTTTTATAATTTAAAGCAAACAGGACTCTAAAGGGTATTTAGTTATTTTTTTTCTTAAAAAAAGATATTAAATTTAAGAACCCAACACTAATTCTTTTTCATTATCTTTCAATGAGCAATTGTTTAATTGATATTTTACATTGTCTTTACTTATTTGGCCTATCAACTTCAAATGTATACATACGTTTTAGTTTTCCTTTTAAACAAACTTTTATATAACGTGGTGTTTTAAAGGATTTAATTAGAGCAATATTTGGTTATTTTTAATTAGGTGCTAGATAAAATAATCTTACTTATTTTTGCAAGAAGTTCTCACTGTATATTTTCTCATATCCTAAAACCAACCAAAAACAAATAAAAACACAAAGGATAACAAACAAAAACCAGTTTATTTTACTCAACTATCTAGTTTATCCATTTGTGATAAACCTCAGTGCTCTGATGTTAAAAAGCCATGTTTGTTTTCCGATATCAATTTATTCACTTGTTTTGACAAATGACATTAGGTCACAAACACATGCTCTCATGTTACTGTTACCTTTCAACATCAATCTGCCCTCTTTACTTTGTTTTAAGGGCAAAGTTGACAGTTAAGAAGATTTTTGACTTGCAAGTTAATAACAAGAAGCTTGTCCTCCTAATTCACATGATCGGCAGAAAATGTGTGCAACTGGATTTATTTTTACGTCTGAGTTGAAAAATTTACATTATGTCAAATTCTTACATAGTTGTTGTGATGAATAAATCAGAAACAAAAACCTGAAACAAATAGCACATTTTATTCACAATTTATTCTATTGTACAAGATACAACAACAGCAGAAGTAATCAGGAGGCTCAGGTTGCTGCTCAGAGGTACGGCTGATCTGTGGACAGTGGTGGGGGTTCATAAACAGTCCCAGGCGTCACGGGAGCCTTTGTTGTCTTAGCAACCTCACTGAAACATATCAAACATCGTTAAGAAACCATTAGAAATCGACACATGAAAAGTAAGATCTATTTTCTTAAAGAAAGAACTGTAGATGGTTTACTTCGACACTGGTGGAGTTTAACATGCTCAAAAAGTCAAGACAATTTCATTTTACCTCCCAGCAGTAAGAGCCTTCTGTGAAGACATCACGACCGTGGCGGGAACTGACTCTCTGCGGCCGTCTCGGGTGTAGTAATAGTTGTTGGCAAACTTGTGGCTCGGGCCTACGGGCAGCTTAGGTGGTGGCTGTGTCCTTATAAAACAGACAGACATCAGTAGCGCCGCCTTCAAAGATTTTACTGCATTGAACCTGCGTGGAACTTCAAATCGGCTTTTAATAGTCTTTCTTTATCTACAGAAAATACATTTGTCTAATCTGTATGCGTTAGTACACTTTAAATTATTTTAAAGTGATATTTCTTCTTTCAATGTAGTAAAGACCCAATCTGTAAACCATGATTGGCAGGATGGTGTTGGTGTGCGTGATTTGTACTTTGACTGTATGTGGCAATCTGGAGCCAATAGTGATATTTTATGGTGATATTTTCAGATCGTTACATTTTATCAATTCATGTCTTAAGAGTGCAGAAATTTAGGTTAAGTAACTCCAAATTGTCTGCATATAATGGCTATATGTTCACTGACTAACATGTAAGTAGTTAGTCAGTGTAACAACAAATTACAAATTTGAAAGCACCGAGATCTGAGGTTTGTGCATGTTCTCTGTATTAAATCCCAACCTTAAACAATGACAAACAATGACAAATTTGGGTACAATTTAAAGATGGATACAAACCCTTAAATCTATGCTAAAAGATGATGTGGCTGTGACAACCTATCTGGCAATACATGTTTGTTTCCTGCTACTTCTAGATGTGTCTCTTGTCCAACACATTTGAATCAAATAACTGCTTTGCATCCTAAAAACCCAGGTGGTAATATCTTTATTATTCAATCCAGGTGTGTTTACGTAGAAGATGCAGGAGGACGACAGCTTCCTCCAGGCTACCTACCATGCAATGGTAGCTGCAGGTGTCAAAATTAAGGTCTTCTTTTCAGTTAAATTGTGCGTTTTTAGACGGCAAAAAATAGCTCCACATTTCACAGCATGGTGGATTAAACATTACCTCTTTGCTATCTCCTCGTAACGCAGCTGCAGCTTGGATTGAAGGTCATGCTGGGAAATAAAAAAAAGTGAAGGTTTAGTTGGTGTAAACGATGCATTTCAATCAAATCTACAGAGTGTAAGTTGTTGGTCAGTGTGACAACTAATGTTGAACAGTGTCTCATTGACACTGTTCAACATTAGCTGACAGAACCGCTGCCTAGCTAAGCTAACCATCCGGATTTATCATCACCACGACACCATTTAATAAATTAAGTCCCAGATTATCAAAGTTTTCTAGCTCCATGACTATAACTTTATTTCTTACCCCAGCCAGTAAATTTCGAAGCCTCTGGATGATTTTAGTAGCAGTAGCCATGCTAGCTGTTGTTGTGAAGGACACCAAGCTTCTTCTGTGGTGTCGCAGAGCTTCTAAGCACAGCAGTGACACCCACCGGCCACATAGGAGAACTGCTGGATTTAAAAAAGAAGTACAATACAACGTTTTAACTCGTTAGTCATCAAAGGGTCTTTTTACATAAAAAGTGCCTGTTTTACGCTTAAGAACTCACAATTTCATTTAATTTTAAAATGTATGTGTTACTTCACCTTGTGTCATAGAACAGAATCCTGTCATCTGCAGAAGCACTCAGATGACAGTTGTTGGGAATAAGATGGCCAAGTACAAAGAGCTGGTGGACCACTTTAAGAAATGGTGAGATGGCTGTAGAAGAAGAGCTTCTTTCATAAAATGAAAACCATTACAGAAATCCCTGAGTATTCTCTACATCAGGGCTACCATCCTGCAACCTGCAACCTCTCTGCAATTGGCTGGAAACGAGCAGTTTATTTGATCCAGGTGTGCTTGAGCAGAGACACGTCTAAAATTTGCAGGATGGAGGCACTCGAGGACTGGAGTTGGTGACCTCTGCTCTACATGATGACATAATACTATGTCTTTAGTCAGAGGCCTTGTCAGATTTGCTCTGATACTGACCACTGCAGGAGAACCTTCTTGCCCACATCCATCCATATCTACAGCTCCTTAAAGATCAGATACAGAGTATGTCATTTACTCGAGTTATGTTTATTTTCCCTTTTGAACTAATGACCTATTTTGGAACCGAAAATGAACTGATGCAGTAACAGGGATATAGTTTTAAAAGTAATCTAAAAACCAGAGGGAACCTAATTATTTTCTTTACTTTGAGCGCACTTCAGCAAATTTAACACATTCATCACGTGCGTCAACATAAAGATCTGCAAGTACAGAACATTTGCTTTCATTTGTTGAATCCACTTTCTTATATTGCCAAATTTGATCTCATGAATCTTCCTGCTTTGCAATAGATAAACAAATACCCAATAAACAGAAGCCTATTGTAACATCATCCAGAGTTTGACTGAAAACCTGGTTTCAACAATTCAAAAGGCAAGAAAACAAAGGTGTCAAAGAGAAATACAAAGTTTATTCTTTGCACAAGAAAACACAGTACAGGGCAGCAACGCCGGTATACCATGCAGTCAAGTATTACAGCTGTGTGCTTGTCTCATGCAGCATGCACTGAACGGAGGAGTCCACAGGAGAACACGTGCACATGTACAACAGCTTATTAAACCTGCCGGTTTGTTCATTGAGAGCTTTTTAAAAAGCAGCAGACTTTGCATCTGCTGATCTTCAGTGGCCTTAAAGGCAGCTGCATGAAACTTTCAGTAGGTGGAGATCAGCAGTGATGCTGCATATAAAAACATGTGATGGGAGATCGTCACTAAAAATAATTAAAATTTCACAACTTCAATGAATGAACTCATTTTGTTATACCGTCTTATAAGATTAACACATTACCTTTACTCTGAGATAATCATCACGTGACAAAACCGGGGTTAGTGCTTACTTGGCTTATGTAGGTGAACAAATCTAGTGGTCTGAACTACATTTCCCTTCACCACTCCACTGTGCTTTTTATGTGAATTCTCAGAAATGACCCAGCAAAAAAAAAATGATGATCTTTCTACTTATGTGGACGTAAACGTACAAAAACAGTTCAGTACCAAATTACTCCCTAGGAACAAATAACTTCAATAGAAAAACAGTTATGCAACTTCTGTTTTTTTCTTCCATGGTATCAAAGAGGATAGTCTCATCAAATACAGCCATGTGATATAAAGTATTTATACAGTACATCGCATGTTTGTTTGTAGTAAACAATTCAGTCGGACTGCAGAAAGAACTGAGCCATAAAGTGATCACTCCACTTCAGTAACAACAGCAATATATGCAAGATTTTCATCAGGTTTGAGGACCTAAAGGGGGAGAGAAAGGGGTTTGACTGACTCAACAATTAACGGATAACAAATCGGTACAAACCAGAACCACCGGGAGAAAAATAGGACAACCCCAAAACTCTCTACAGAAAATATGTCAAATGTAACCAAACAAATTGAATCCCATTTCCTCAATTGGTCATTGTCCCTGTGCATACACTAATACAGCCTCCAACACATTTGGAGATGCACAAAAGCTTCAATATCAAAATAAACATCAATATTTGTACAAAAACAAAGACACGGAACAGCTTTAGTTCAAAGAGCTCCAGGACTTGGATTCGCTGAAAACGTGTCTCTCTGCCGATTCCCAGCCGCCTTTCACATTTAGTTACAAAACGTACGTCAAAATAGTGCACTTTCCCCCATCTGATGTAAACACCACTACACAATAAGGAACGTAGAACAGGTCGATGATGCTTGGTCTCTCTCGCAATACAGAAGAACGATAACAAGTAAACAACGTAGGTTTTTTTGATTGAGATAGCAGGTAAAAATGTCATAAGATAAACACAACGAGGATTTAAATAAACAAAAAAAAAACAATCCCGTTTTCTTTAAAACTCTTCCAGTTTGGCCGCTCGGCAGGTTGGCGCAAGACGTCACAGCGTGACACAAAGCAATGTCGCACTTGGAAAAGCCGCAATATCCACAACTTCATGATTGTCCTATTTGAAGATCGGGATGCCAGTGGGGAAGAGTTGCTTTAAAAACGCTTCGTGTGGAGATGTTGGTTGTAGCATCAGAGATATGGCTTAGGAGGACGATGTGCTGATATTATGGCACTTCAAACTCTTCAGATCTTTTAGTTTTCGCAACAGATTGTACTTCAAAGTTTCATCCAGATGGGAGTCTCACTGGGATTTGAGACACTGCTCTGCTCCGATTGGTTGAATGTGAATGAAAAAAAAAAAAAAAAAAAAAAAAAATTGCAGAGCTTTGCAAGAAACACTAATCATCAATTTTAAAATAAAATAAAATGCTGTAAAGTCACAAAACGCAGAGGCCAAGCAACAAAGTCCAACAATGTTGTCTTCTGTGGCTGAAATTCTGAATAATTAATGTACCTTGCAGTGTGAATAAAAGACTAATAGTCATCGGTACATCTAAAGCTGCCCTTTCAGACACTCAGAGGGGAAAAAAACTAATCCTAATTTCTATAAAGACTTATCACTCCATTTGGTCCTACATTTATCCAGCATTACCTCGATGCAACCACAATTTCATTAAAAAATAGAAATTTTTAGAAAACAAAAATCCATTCAAGAAACATAAAAGCACATTTTATGGATACAAAAAGCTTTAACCTTGGCTGTTCAGATGATGAGAACCTTTCCTCGTCCCTCTTCTTCTTACAAACATAATAAATACAACCGGAAAGTCTGCACATTTTACCCATACAAAATTCAAGTAGGAGCTTCTTCTGTGTGTTTAGTTCATTTGGGTTTAAGCGGAAACAGCTCGGCTTCCTTCAAAGTTCCCCGTAAAGCTATAAAGCGTCACTTTTTGGGGTTTTCTTTTTGCCGGGTTTCCTCACTGCTCTCTGGGCTCTGGGGATGATGAGCTGAGGAAGCGTCTCCCGCTGACTGAGACTGATCAGACGCAGGACGCTCTGATTGTTGCTGCTGGGATGGAGCGATCTCCTCCTCTGGGTCTTCATTTCCATCCTCTCCGTCTGAGCAGGGCTCCCACTCATCCTGCTCCTCGCTCTCTGTTGAACCCTGCACAGCGATCTGAGGGACCAGGGTGAACCTCCTGACCACCGGCACTTCCAGTTCCACTTCCTCTCTGCTCTGCGGCCGACTTGACGTCCACGTCATCCTGTGCCTCTGCTGCTGCAGGGGTCTTGTTTGGAGTCCTGAAGATGTGGCGATTCCCTTCGCCAAGCAGCTGCTGCTGCTGCTTTTCTCCTCGGGCTCGTCGAAGCTCACCTCCTGCACCGCCTCCTGCTTTTTGAAGGAGTCCCGTCGCTCAGACAGGTTGAGTTTGCGCATCACCACCAGCTGCTCCGTCCTTTGACCGCCCCCGTAGGCTCCCAGTCTGCTGTGGTCTGCTCCGATGTAAAAGCTTCCACAGGCCCCCTCTACCTCAGAGTCGCCCAGCAGGTCACCCTCGCAATAAAACGGCACCTCCAGCGTGTGCCTGCGGGGGGCGTACGACTTCTTATCGGTGTGGTAAACGCCAGACAGTTTCTCCGCTGACTGCACCCGCTTGAGTAACGGGGAGCGAGGGGGCTCTGCGCTGCGGGGCCGGACGACGTGCCGGATGATGGTGGGCGGCGATAAGGTTTTTCCGTGATAGGTGTGGAGGGTTTTGGCAAAGCCTGGCAGAGGGGACGGCGAGCGCTGAGGGGACAGAGGCTGGTTGGAGGATGAGGAGGAGTTGCAGGCCAGAGGAGAGGGTGGGATGTTGCTGGTGGACTTCCGACGGCCCACCTTGGTGAAGCGCTGCGTGCTGAGCTTGGAGCCAAGACCGTGCAGAGAGTTGGGCCGAATGTGTGTAGCAGGAGAACTGGGAGAACTGGAGCAAGGAGACGTACTCTGCGGAGAGTTGTCTGAGAAGAAGGAAGGAGAAGACGATAATCAAAAAATAAACAAAAACAAAAGAAAATATTATGCAAAAACCACCAATAATAACTCCCTAAATACAGAGGTGGGTAGAGTTTCCAAGAGTCATACTCAAGTAAGAGGAGAACTACTTTAGCTTATTTTTACTCAAGTAAAAAGTAGCTGTACAAGTAATTACTCAACTACAAGTAAAAATGTAGTAGTAAAAATGTTTACTCAAGTATTGAGTAACTGATCAAAACATAAATAATTTGATATTTGAAAATAACAACATCGAACAAACCAAAATGTAAAGTTATGTTGAAATGTTGACATTTTCAAGATCAAAGTAAAAATAAATCATACAGGTGACATAATTACAAAA
This sequence comes from Micropoecilia bifurca, assembly GCA_903067075.1. Lineage (NCBI taxonomy): Eukaryota > Metazoa > Chordata > Actinopteri > Cyprinodontiformes > Poeciliidae > Micropoecilia > Micropoecilia bifurca. The sequence continues at coordinate 19,695 of CAEGAF010125733.1, forward strand.
TAACAAAAAAAAAAGACATTTATCCAAATCAATTTATTTCAATCCAGAACTTATGAAATTGACAAAAGTTTGTGTGTCTGATGAATATTTGTCTTAATTCAGAGAAGTTACTCACAGTGAGCAGAAGTTTTACTCAAGTAAGAGTAGTGATACCTCATAATAATATTACACAAGTTAAAATACAGCATAGTAAAAATACTCTTAAAAGTAATTTAAAAAAAAAATGTTACTCAAGTAAATGTAACTTGCTACTCTCCAACTCTGCCTAAATCCACCAGAACTTCAGGACGTCTGCATGGTTGCCTCACCGCAGCCCTGATGATCTGGTGCTGGGCTCCTGCAGGGTGTGGAGGGTCCGGGGGACAAGCTGTGTGTCGGGGAGCCTGGGAGGCTCTCACTGGAGGAAACGGAGTGATGAAGACCTGAGGAGAAGCTGCGGCTGCTGTGCATCACCGTGCTCTGCTTGGACAGCTTCTTTAAGATGGTCCGTCGTCTAAAAAGCAGAACAGGAGGAAATATGACTGGAAGAAATTTACCCAAAGATTTCAACTGGCCTTTTCCTCCATTTTTCAAAACTTAAAACTCTGGAGAATACAGTATATCAACAAGTCATGGTTTGTTTCTTTTCCACAGTTCAAATGTTCCAGTGCCTTAGGCTTTTTCCTCTTCGCGACACTTTTTTTTTTTTTTGACTAATATGACTTATACTGTAGAAAATACAGTAGGTAAAGAGACTCTTGGAACCATTTCACATTTTCTTACAATTAATACTTCAGGGTGTTATGTTTTTGGATTTTATGTGAGAAGCCAACAAAGATGCACATACTTTTAAAATGGAAGGACGCAGACTCTTACATTTTTTAAATTAAAAATCTACTTTGTGTTGATGTATTACACAAAACCTCAATAAATACATTGCAGTTTGTGCTTGCAATGTTGCAAAACCTGAAAAAAAAAAGTTGATGATAAACTTTACCATCAGTCGAACACTAGGTGGAGACGTTGCTGTCCTTTACAAGTCTGATAAAGTAAACAAATGATGATGAGTAGGGCGGCAGAGCTGCATCTGATAGCTTGGCTCTTTACCTGTCGTAATTATCTCTTTTTCTGCTCTTCTTGCTGCGTCTGGCCATCTTGCCTTTGTGTTTGGTCTTCCTGGCTGGACCCACTTTGATTGATGTGTTCTCCAGGGCTATCGTCTGCAGAGCCACTTTGTTGCCACTCTGCATGTTTCACGAGAATAAAGGTATTAAAGCAACTTTCAATAAAAAAACGAAAGGTCAACTGAACATCGACCCAAAAGGCCTTCAGCAGTACCTTCAGCAGCAGCTCTATCAGCTCTGGGTGGACCAGGCCCTGCACAGACTCTCCGTTCACGTGGGTGATGAGGTCTCCGGTGCAGAGACCTGCCTGGTGAGCCGGGCTGCCCTCCTCCACACTCTGTTTAAACAACCAGCAGAGGAGTTTCATTTCAGCATTACATAATCGCCTCTTTAAGGTTGACATGATACAAAACAAGCAAAGACCCACCGACACCATGTGATGGACAGTGTAGACGTCGCTGTCGCCCATGTAGACCCGGATGGCCTGCAGGGTGAAGCCGTACTTCTTCCCCGACGTGTAGATGACGATCGGAGGCTTTAGGCTGGCGGGGCTGAAGGAAAAGTCTCTGTTAGGCGACGAGTCCCGAGACGAGGGGTTGGAAGACAGCGAACGTGGAGAAATGGGACTGGGCTGGAGGCCGCTTGGCGAGTCATCTGAAACGAACATATTAAAATACAGTAGGATATTAGTTTCTACTATCTTATTCCAAGTTCTAAATCTCAGCTTGGTGATCCCCTCCTCTGCTTCTCAGTTGTTTGCTTTACTATGTTTAAAATCTGAGAAAATGAAACTGCTGAGATTATCCTTTGCTCTGCTGGATCACCTGCAGTGATGATGAGGGACAGGGCTGAGACAGACGCCGACTTGGGAACCTTTCCTCCGCAGGGAAGCCTCTGTCTGTCCGGTGTCTCCAGCTGGTTGCCGAAGCGACGGGGGCCGGCTGGGTCCTTGGGGGACGAGTGTTTGGCTCCAGTGCTGTTGCTGCGAATCCGGATCCTCCGGAGGTTTGACACCACCACTTCAGCTGCAGATGACAAACATAGAGGGTAAATAACATTCCCACTGTTTACGATGCAACTAAGGCGACGCTCTCACAGCAGATCTTGATGCTTTAATCTGATTTTGTTTTACTGAAATCCACATTTTTTTTTAGTATTGGTCTTGTATACTACTAGTACATCGACCACATCTGTGCTGTTTACAACCCCAAAGTGACCCACATATGCAGGAGAAGAATGGAGAAGTCACACAGCAGCAAACTGTTTATGGCAGTACAAAAGGATTGCCGCTATCTAAAGATTAATTTGAAGTTGCTGAGCAATGGAGCCAATATTATCACCACGAGATCATAAAAACACAAAGGGAACTAATAAAAACAAATAGCCAATAGCAACAGGCTTTAGTGGAGCATTAACTGGAACTTCTTAAGAGAAGAACCACAGAACCACGAGTGGTAGGATTGTGATGTGATGTACTTCACGGACAGAATTTTTTCAAAATTATAATTTTCAGCCCTCATTTATGTCTGGATTTGCCACATCGAGCTTCTTTAGCTGCAGAATAAAGACGCACGTCTCACATCAGTGCCACAATAGCTTTGAAAACAAATGTATGCGTGTCTGACTTAGTACCACGTATGGAAGTGGCACAAATCTGGGCTACATTTACCTGCTCCGTGAATGTAGCCTAATTGTGAATGAAGATGTGTAAGGTCAGTTTGTACCTTCATCGTCGGTGGAGAGGGCAAAGCGGGGCATTGTCTCCAGGCTGTGGGTGCTGCTCATCACCAGGGGACTCGTGCTCCTTTCAGACTGTGAGGAACTGGAGGACGCCCGAGGGCGAAGGCTGCAAAAAGCCCAACAGTGGATTTATTGGAAATATCTTCTGGTAGAAGATAAAGCTACCAAGTCAACACACATAAAAATTCCAACGTTTATCATCTGTTTCCTCCGATATCTGCTTAGAAGCCCTAAAAAAAAAAAAAGAATCACAACACAAATGTTTACAACTGCTCACCTGGCTATGCGTGCAGAGTGCCTGTTATCCAAACAGCCGTCTGCTGGGCTCAGGGACAGACTCAGCCCCCCGGCATCGCCACGGTCCTCCTTCTCTTCACTGTGGCTGCGGTCTGAAGAGAAGCTCAGGTTGGACGGTGTTGCCAGATGTTCTGTGCTGCTGTAAACCTTGAGAGAGAAATAGCACAGAAGGGGGATCAGGAATTACAGTACAATCAGCAGTAACACCAACCTTACTGTTTTGAATCCAAGGGTTTTTTTTTTTTTAAACAAAGAACAACCGTTTCAACAGTTTGTTTTGATATTGGACGTTGCAATTTTTACCTTACTGAAACGATGAGACCAGGAGGAAAACTGCCTGATTTCCAAAGATGACTCTTCATCATTAGTTTCTTCATCTTCATCAGACGCCAAATGATGATAGCGATCAGAACGAGCTTCACACAAAAAGAGAAGAAGCTAAGAGCTACAGGGGCATGAATTGCACACAAATAGCATGGTGGAGTCTTAATACAAAACACAATAAACAGAACTAATTATTTGGACCCGTAGTTCTTTGTAAACAAATCTTCAATTTTCAAATTAAAATGTTCACTAATTTGGTTATTATGTATAGTAGAAGGCTGAAAAAGGAGCTGTTACTTTTGTTTTCCAGCACTTGTGTGACTTTTTACCTTGTGGCTAAAGTCAATTGTTCAAAAAACAATAATAGACAACAACTTTTACTCTAAATGACTAGCTGGGTATGTTTTAGATGGGGACAAAAACCTTGTATGTTTTTGACAAACAAGGGTCACATATTAAGATGTTTAACATAGCTTAGCAACTTAGCTTTAAACTACTGGTTTATTTGCAGGTTAACAAAAAGAAGAAACCAATGCAGGACTGGGCAGTGTGTGTCTGTGTGGGTGCTTAGATGCCAGCGGTCAGAAATCTTCTGGGAGCAAGGTTAGGAAAACAGCCCTGTCCACTGCTATGTTGTGCTTTGGACAGGACTTAACTGGCACAGGTTCTTAACTGGAGCTTACTGTCAAAGTAGCTGGTGTCATCTTCTGCTTCCAGCTGAGGAATGAACTCTGCTTTTTGTCTGAGGAGTCCATTCCAGTCCAAACCCACAAAGAAAGGATGCTGCTTGACCTCTGAGGCGCCACCTGCATCCACAAGGTACTCAGTTTCAAGATTCAATCAAATAATAGTTCAAGTTCAGGGCTCCTACGGCTCTCTATAAATACTTTTTCAAATAAATTACAATCTAAGTGAGTTATAATCAACTGGTTAGGCTGTTTTTTAATTAACTGTACCTGTTCCCAGTCGTTCTAAAGGGCTCTGCCACAGTAGGCGGGTGATTAGGTCCTGAGCATCAGCAGGTAAGGCATCGTCTCCCTCTGGCCAAATGATTTCATCTGAGAATGAAATAAACACAACACATTTAACCAAATGATTAAATGATCTTTAACATTTTTCTAAGACAAAAAATCTATGTTTTGATCATCTGCATTGGTGCAAATTTGATTGACTTCAATGTGACTAGTTAAAATAAAAAGAAATCAAAGATTTTGGCTGCCGGGTTCAGACATTTTTCCCATGAAAATATGTAGTTTCAAAAGTAAATAACTGCTTCCAAATTTAAGTTTTTAATCAAATGTTAGATTGCACTTTATTACAAAATGGTACAGTTTGAATATCAAGTACTTTCAAGGACCTGATACAGAAATCAGGCACTTTCTGAACCTTGAAAACATTTAATTGAAATCTGAGACTTTTCAAGGATTTCAAGCACCAGTACAAACCCTGTGTTTGAAGGTGAACCCAGACTTATTGCCACCAGTTCTGTGAGCACAACAGCAGTTTGCCAACAGGTTCTGACATGAATGTAATTACCAACCGGACAATTACGTTACAGCAAGAAGAAAATGCATGAATGAATTTGTGCCGACTACATTTTCACATCAACACTCACCGCTGACAACCTGCCCAAAAAGCTCTTCGGGTGTGTCTCCAAAAAACGGAACACAGCCAACCAGGAACTCGTACAGGATGATCCCCATCGCCCACCAGTCCACCGGCTTTCCGTAGCCCTGTCTGAGGATCACCTCTGGAGCGATGTACTCGGGAGTGCCGCACACCTGCATGACCAGACAAACAGAGATCACTTCTGTAATTCCTTGTTACGCTGTTGCTTTGTCTTCCATCTGAATCAAATTTTACCTGTTTGTCGATAAATTCCCTCGTGTCTTTTTCTATGTGACCCTCATAGAGGTTGGTGGTCATGTTCATCAAGCCGATTTTAGACAGTCCAAAGTCAGTTAACTTAATGTGTCCCATGGATGTGATCAGCAAACTGGAAGGTGGAAAAAGAGAAAAGAAAAAACATGAAGCACAAACAAGTCGTTATTCCAAATTCTGATTTGTTAAAAGAAAAAAATGGAAGGGAATCTTTGTTTCTGATGTAAACAATGATAGAACAGTGTTAATTTAGCAACAGTGAAACAGTTTCTCACTTGTCAGGCTTAAGATCTCGGTGCACAATGCCATAGTTATGAAGGTACTCAAGTGCCAGGACTGTCTCAGCAAAGTACATTCTTGACATTTCTACAGGCAGGGGGCCCATATTCTTCAGCAAGTTGGCGCAATCTCCACCTAAAAAACACAGAAAACAATAAAAAAATTATTGGCTAACAATTTCCAATTTTAAAAGAGGAAACCCGACTGCTGGACTACAGGATGTTTCATCTTTGCATTTCTTGTGGAAATGTTAAGTACCCCCCATCCCCCCCAAAAAAGTATACGTGCTTTACCAACCCAGTTCAGATTTAGCCAAATATTTTTAAGTGTAAAAGTTAAGCCTTAGAGGCACACTTGCAAGTTTACCTTCTACGTATTCCATGACCATGCAGAGGTGGCGCCGTGTCTCAAAAGAGCAGAACATGGAGACAACGAAGGGGTTCTCAGCAAAAGTCAGGATGTCCCGCTCCACAAACGCCTGCTGGATCTGGTTCCTCAGCACTAGGTTCTGGCGGTTTATCTTCTTCATGGCAAAGCGCTGCCGTGTCTCTTTGTGGCGGACCAAATACACCGCCCTGTTAAAATTAAAGAATAATGCTCACAACACCACAATATGAAGTTGTGGAGGAATGGTTTGCTCAGGTCAAACCTCTTACCCATAAGCTCCATTACTGATGAGTTTGATGGTCTCAAAATCACTCTCTAGAGGTTTCCTTCGGGTTGGAGTTAGTGTCTGTGGGGCTTTATTCTGGGCAAATTAAAGAGGAGAGAAATGTTTGTAGCTTTCTGGCAGCATGTAAAAGAAATAAAATGCAGAGCAGGAGGCTTATAGTGAATATCATCTATTTGCAAGAAGTTTGAGATTTTGGCTTGAAACTCCTGAACTATTATTCCAAAAAAAAAAAAGGTTAGATGTGGTGGGAGAATAGTCCAATCTTTCAGAACGTGCTCTTGGCGGCTCAGCGCCAAATACTACGACACATCTCCAAATAAAAAGTTGTAACACTGTAAGACTGTACTGGTAGCAAAATGAGAATATATACACATTATAAAACAACTGGTCACTATTTTATGGCTAATTCAGTTTACATTTGTGCTAAGTGGTGTGTAAGCAACACTGACATTGCTAATAAAATAAGAAATTAATGCTCAGTTAAATGTCTAAGGTGCCCTTTCGAGATTTAAAAAAACCCACTACACTGAAGGAAACAGATTCTCCAGAACAAGTGTAAACAAATTTAAGAGAAGTATATTTAGAGTTTATTGAGTCGTTTATGAAACGCTGAAGACTTACCTCTACAGCAGGCTCTGGCTCGACTGACGCTGAAGGACTGGCGTCATGTTCAAGCTGCACCATGTCTGTGCAAACCAGAATGAGATTGATTACTAGCACACAAAATATGCTCATCTACTATTTCATTGTCCCAAGGAGTTTTCTCATGAATCTGATACTCGTTTCTGAGCTTTATCATGTTTAGCTGTAGCTGCCTAAAGCCTTCAGCAGAATTAGATTAGAAAGTTTCCTGAATTAAAAAGATGAGTTTTCCTTCATCAAGAGCTTCAACTGCTGCAGAATCAAGGTCAAATTAAATCACACCACAATAAAAGAGGTGACTACAACTTGTGGGAATAAAAAACAAAAAGCAACTTTTTTTCAGGAGGCAAAATTCTTTCACTGTAAATTAACCAACAATAAACGGCTTTAAGTACTTTAATGCAACTGTGATTATATAAGAGCATAAATGCTCACAGTGCTTTAAGCCCATGAATAAAATTAACCACATTAATATGCAAATGTATGCAGCAAGGCACTGCAAGCCATTATCAGATCTTCTATTCCATAAGGATGAAGAATGAGGATGAATTCTCCTCTGCATACTGATGTTAAGTTAATATGTTGAGAGGAGACAAGGTGTTTCAGCCTAATTAAGCTAATTATCCATTAAATTAGCACAGATTTTTTTTTTCTATAGAAACACGTCTATCTCAATGAGTGTTGCATTTCTTAATATCTGAAACTTATTAGCTTTAAGTGTCAGGGAGTTACGGCGAAGGCTAAGGGATTATTTAAATGCAAATTTATGCAGCCTTATAATCAAATTGTCCTCTCCATATGGAATACCTGTGGTGTAAGCATGAATTTCTTACCATGTATGAGTGATCTTAAGAAGTGTTAAGAGAACCAAAATAAGAGGCTCTGCAGTGACCAATGCTGTTAATGAAGTATCTGTGATTTCCCCATATATGCTGAGATAACATTATAGATCTCACATGGAAAATCTCATCTCCAGGGCAGGTAACATAACTGATCCGAAAATGTTGATTTTGTGCTACTGGAATCATGCATGTGAGCCACACTCGGTAAAAAAAACAGCTTTAATTTACCTTCCAGCAGGTCTCGGGTCAGACCCAGCTGGCTGATGATGTACCGTGGGATGTCTGTCTTGATCCCCTGGCCCACTTTGGCGTGACCCTCTGCTGCCTCAAGCAGATGATAAAACTCTTCTGGGTCAAACTCCTGTCAACAGCATCCAAGAGTAATGAAAGAGGAGAGTTTGAGGCTCGGCTCCTGTCTGTGTCTGTGGTGTGTATCGCACTCAAAGGTCTTAATCAGCACCTAAAGTCTAGTTTCTCCTGATTTCTAATAAAACTCCATATCCAAATATTTGACAAAATCAAATATTTTAAGATGAGACCAGTGTATTGTTTAGAGCAAAGCCCTGTTTTAAGGATACGAATGCAGGTTTATAACAATGAATTAATTTAGGGAACTTCTGCAGAAATGGAATACAGAATATTTCAGTCATATGTCAAGGGGGGATCCAGAACTCCCTAAGATTTAATAATCTTATTTTCAATTAGGAAGAGCTTTTCTTCTTCCACAGCTTACCAGGCATTCGAGGAGACGAGCCGGCCGAGAGATTATGATGAGGATCTTCCGCACCAGCTGGGTGATGATGGTCACCTCCTCACTTTCAGAGCGTTCGAAGGCCTGGGAAAGTGTGGGGCAGGAACAGGAACATTTTACACATGGTAGCATCAAATAACTTGCCGGCACTCTTTTACGTTTTTAACATAATTGTAATAAATACAAACTATATTATGACAAACTAAAAATGTCAAAGTTTCAGACTGAGCCCTCTTTTAGTAATCTGTAAAAAAAAAAAAAAAAAAAAAAAACCACACAAACAGTCATGTTTTACAAGAGAGGGTAATGTAAACACATAAAGTAGCGTTTACGTCACACAAATGGAAAAATATATGCTGCTGAGTAGGTTCCTGATATCACAGTCTGGAAAGTAGGACAGAGTTTGTTAGTTCTGTCCCTGTTGCTGACTAGGCCAGGAATCCTGGGTTAAACATATGATTGTTTCTAGATGCCATCATAGTATTTACAACATATATAACAAAAAATGAATATAACATGATCTAAATGCTTTAACAGAAAAATCTATTGCATTTCATACGCCACAAAGTAATATAAGAAATTATTTATTACAGTTGTAGTTATAAGTAGCATTTCTTTTTGCCGTTTAAACCTAAATGGTCTAAAGCAAAAGGCAAATTCAGAATAAAAACCTGCTAAACCTATTAGCATTTTAAGCCAATGTGCTCATTTCACAAAATTATGTACATTTATCCTGTTTTAGTGTATTTGTTCTTTAGATTAATTGAAGTAGAGTAATCTACTGCAGTCAAGCTGACTAAACAACATGAAGCTTGTGCTGGGAAAAAGCTACAGCTGGGAAGCAAACAGTAAGTCATGTTTGTGGAAGAGAGAATCTGTTCCACTGTATGGGAACAGACTTATCAATTCAGCTGGATGTACAACAAGTTGGCCATGCCCTATGCCTGCAACTATGTAAAAACACAGACAGAGAAATAAGATGCTTTGACCACTGGTATTTTGTCAGCATAACAATACAAGTCACCTTTAAATTACAGAGTTTTAATTTTTTTAATCTATATTCAATGTTTTTGGATTATACTTAATTTTCACAAACTCTTCCATGTTGGCTTAAAGCGCCTCCAGCCTTTACACAGGCTTTCAGCTGCCAGATCTATTGTGTGTTCCTCTGCCTATCAGACGATTATTGACTGACCTGTGTGACTGCGCATTTCACTCAAGCTCAATCAATCTGCTCCCAGTACTTTACCGCCAAATATTACTTTTTGCTTAAAACTCCTGTGTAAAATCTGGGAAGCCCATTTCTGACATAATTTCAGCAGTTGCCTGTTTTCTCACCTCATGCAGCAGTTTTTCCAGCTTCTCCTGCAACTCAGCGAAATAACGGGAAGTAACCAGGCCTTTCTGAGACTTGTCCAGACAGTCTCTGACCAGCTCGACCAACTGGTGCTGGATGAAGCCCAGCACGCCATCAGCCAACCGGAGGGAGCTGTCTGGAGAGTAATGGGTGACAATCTCCAACAAGCGCTCCTCCATCTGGGCTGTGGCCTTCAGGCAGGACAAGAACACAAACACACAGTTAAAATAATCAACAGAACAGTAAATATAATTGTCACTCCCTTGGTGGCAACAAATGTCCTTTATTTCCTGTGGGTGGATTCATATGTCTGTATCTCTTTACCCATGATTCATTCAACAAGCTTTTAGCACCTGTTAAGACTTGTAATGCACCAGGACTGAGCAAATGCGTCTTAATCAGACGCATTGGCGGTATGTTTTGAGGAACCCCAGGTGTTTTTTTGTCTTTTACAGATTAAACATCCCAAATTTATACTTGCTTAGATGTGTACGTGTGAAGGCAGATGGAGAAAGTGTAAGGTATCTTTTAATACTCACCCTCGGGAAACGTTCTCGGTAAACATGGTTCATCATGACTATCTCGTTATCAAAGGAGACGGTGGATCGCCCGGGACTGCAACAAAAACAAAGTAACTGAGGTCAATATCAGATGGAGATCCTCAAATCCAGCTCTCACGGTCCGGTATCCTCAAACTTTCAAATGTGTCACTAGTTCAAAACACCTGAATCAAATGGCTGAATCATCTTCAGTCTGCTGTTAAGTTCTCCAGTTTGACTAATGACCTATTTCATTGACTCAGGTGTGTTGAAGCAGAGACAGATCTAAAAGTTGCAAGACATTCGCCCTTTACGCTACAACCTCTGATCTAGGGTGACTGGTCAATATTTCATATTTTTAATCAATACATAATTAAATCACTATGTCTTCTGAACTACAAAGTGATTTGAAAGTAGATACCATTAAGATATTTACATACAGTGTGAAAGAAGTTTTTTTTTTCCTCACATCTGATTTTAAACCATAATAAAAGTTTTCAGTTTTTCGGTCCATTAGAATAACCAACATGATTTCTGTTTGAAAATAATTATTTCTGTTTGAAAATAATTATTTCTGCCAGAATTTTATCAAACTTCATATTCAGGGGTTTTCATACATTCGCCAGTAATTCCACTTTAGTATGCTGAAATTGTGCCCCATTCCTCCCGACAGAGCTGCTTTAACAGATGTTGCTTCAGTATTTCCATATTATTACTCATAATGAAATGTTATGCAGCCAAATACTCACACAACATGATTAGGGCTGTAGTGATACAATAATCTCACGATACGATACAATACAACACAATATTCTGCCCATGATACGATATATATCGCAATATTCAGCAAACGATACAATTCAATATACTTTTGCGATTTTCTGAAAGTTTTTAGAGGAACGGAGTGATTTTGGTGATATTTTGTGACTGTTATAAAGTTGGATTGAATTAATTTAACTGAAAACTGATAAAAAGCACCAACTACACAATATTATTATATTATTATATTGATATTATTATACAGCCCTAAACATGATGCTACCATGCCCATATTTCACAGTTGGGGCGGTCTTCTCAGGCTTGCAAACTCACCCCCTTTTTTCCTTAAATGGCTATTTTGGCCCAATAATTTTAATTTTAGTCAAATCACAGGACATGTTGCCAAAAATGTAAGGCATTTGTTGCCATGTGTGTCTACAAACTGTGATCTGGCTTTTTTTGTAATGTCTTCTTCCTTTCAGCCAATGTTAGTACAAGACTTGTTTTACTGTGAATAATGACACTCTTAGCAGCTTCAGACAGTATTTTCACATTGTCAATTTCTTTTGTTCTGAGGTTCGTACATTTCACACCAAAAAAAGCTCATCTCTAACACACATAAACCATCTATTTCCTGAATGGATGGGAAGGACGACAAGGCAGAAAATTTGTGTGTTTTAAATCATTCAATGTCATCAAGTATTGATTCGTTTTTTTAGTTTTACAAAATTGAAATACTGGCAACTGGTCACGTGACGTTCCGTGTTTCCTCTTAAACTCTTGTACTCATCTTCCCCATACTATTGTTTTTTTTTTTTATTTTCAAGCAATTATCAGGCACGGTGGCAAAACCTGAAACTGTTGTGCAACAGGTTGTTGCTAGCTTACCAATGGGAGAGTGAGTTAGTTGATGTCACCAATGTTGGTAAACTGGCTGTGAGGTCGACAGGCTAAAGCCTTTCCATTGATTACATGGCCCAGAGTTCAAGATCGGAGTTAAGTGAAATTACTGAACATTCTGTCAGATGCATTTTTTAATTAATAAAGATCATATATTGTATTGCGACATATATTGTTATTGATTTATTGCCCAGCCCTGTATGATCCTGAACACTCCTATGCCGTCTCTGTTCTCTTCCTAATATCTTGGCGGATTTTTATTAAATTTTTATTCATGAAGTCATTGAAGGAAGTAGTGATGTGTAATGTGTTGACACAAGATACTGTAAAAGGTGTGGCTCTGTTGAATTAAAAGTAAAGGATTAACGGTGATCGCAAACCTAAGAACTATGACATCATCATCTGTGATTTCCCAAACTGTTAAAGTGAAAGTAATCTATAATTATCTGACCAAACAACAGTGAAGAATATAATTTTATGTCATTATCCAAGGATTTAGGGAATGCAAATAATTTTGATGAATTTAAATGAGGTGTAACACGAGATGTGTAGTCAGAAGAGAAAGACTAGATCCTTTTATAAGTGAACCCGGTTTTAACTGTTCATAGCACTCAGAGCATCACTCTTTCTAGACATAGAAGCAGTCTGCTAACTTCACAGCATCTAAACAAACGCACATAAGCTCATTATGGTTGTGACGGACAGGGTTTTCTAGGTCAACTTCAAGGCACATGTGATTTTATTCTGTCGAAAGTGAAGCCAGAATTTTAATTTGACAGCACCTAAGCTGGAAAAGCTGCACTTATGGTGGATTTCGCTGTCAGGCTTGAATGTTTCTATATAAAACATATCTTTACCAGCAGCCGAGGCTTCTCTCAGCCAAACTGAGTGAGTCATCAACACCAATCAATTAGTCATGTACTGCAACACCACTTCAGCATTTAAGCCAATGAGATAAGCGTATTTGAACTGCAAATACTTGCTTGATGAAGCTTCAAACAGAACAGATGGAGGGAAAACCTATCACATGCAAACAGGCTCCCCAGGCCATTCCTTTATTTATTCATTTTTTTTATCATGAAAGACAGCTCTGTTGCTCTGGATGGCTGCTGCCGAACACACACAATGCTGCATCTCTCGGATCAAGACCTCCAATCACCTCTCTTTTCCTGAAAACCAACCCACCCTCGATTACAGTTCGGCAGCTTCGTCCCGGAGGCGCTCCGTTAGCTAGCACGCCCACGTACTGCACACTATGGTGCCAGAACATGGAGCAACCAGGCAGCACACAAACAGCACAGAGCACAGCCAACAGACAAAAGTTGTCAAGATCACACTGGCCTGCAGTCAGACCTCCACCTGCCTGCCTACTAACAGGAACGTGCCAACATTAGGAGGTGAGAAGAGGCGCTAAAAGCTGCGCTTGTCCAGGTCATCGTGACACCTGGTAGTCTGAGAGCTAGTTGAAAACCTGCAAGTCTTTGCCTGAAATTAATCCGAAATATTTTCTTGCATAACAAGCGCGGGTTAATCCCGTTAGAGGGATTACTGTTTTTAATCTGCATAAAATATCAATCTGATATCTTCATCTGCACAAAAGAGATCATAATGAGGGTTCACACAGAGCAGTGCAACAAATGAACACTTATGTAACTCAAAGTTAACCAAAAGTAATTAAAGTATGCAAAGTGTTTTGTTGCACTTTTTTACTTTCTTATCCAGAAAAATGAGCAGCTAAAACTTTCTCTTCAAAATATACACCGAGGGTTCTTACTCATTTTCTACTGTTATATTTGCAGATTTTTCAAACCCATTTCCTGAATCCTCAGTCCTTTTAAAGAGATTTCTAAAAATATAAACACAAAGATTCACTACAGATTGTTGTCAGATTTGAAACATGAATCCTGTTTTCTGTCATTTATTTATTCCAGACACATTCTAAAAATCAAAACAAGTTTTATTGTTTCTGTAAGTACCAATACCATTTGGTGCACTGATTGCAGTTTTCTGGCCGATTACGAATCTTTAAAAATGCTGATTTAGATTTTGACCGATTTTGATTTTTTTCTGAAAAGTCACTGAATACAGATGCAAAGACTCTAATTTATAAGTGAACCTGCTGGTTCACTTATAAATTAGTGAACCACCGGTGCAAGGTTATCAGTGGAATGACTGTTGATAACCTTGCATGTGCAGACGTGACCCAGCAGAGGAAAAGGGGGGCAGTGGCTTATGAAATCAGTTTCTTGTGCAAGTGTCAGCCGATCCCAGATCTCTCAGAATTAAGGAAATGGGGGCGGGGGGTTGATTTATTGGATAGCTCCTAACAAATACAGACAGTAAGTTCATATTTTTTAGGATTATCTACCTGAGGCTCCTTGACCGAGGTCGTATGACCGGTGAGGGCCGTCCGTCCTCGTCAGTAATGCTGTCTGTGCTGCGGAAGTGCTTGAAAAGGAAGTGTAGCTCATCTTGGGTTGGCTGGTAAGGAAGCTGATGAAGACGCTCCTGGGAGGATGAGGATGACTGCACACAGACAAAATTAAATCATTAATTATATTCTACCAACCCCAATCTTTTTTGCTTACTTTTTACTTTCACATTTTGTTTTTTGCTCGAAGCAACTGTGATAAACTTCTGAAAAAAAAATTCAAATAAAAGAAGAGGCTACGACTTAGCAGAAGAGCTAGGGAATGGCAATGGAAAAACATTCTCAGGAAGCAACACATAGCAGTTCATATCGGCACTAATACAAAGGAAAACTGTCTCAAACCAAATGAGTCATGTTACAAAGAGGGCAATTATGATTCAAGCCAAACTATTTCGACTAGTTCTTTGTGCAGAAATTTGACAGTGTCAACATCACAAATTCATCAAGTCATGTGTCCTTTTCGTCTTGGAAGCCAATGTTACTCGTTAGCCCTGCCTTTTAGGGGCATGATTCTGAGAAAGAGCAATGAGCTTATAATCCAGAAAACCAAAAACATGATCGGACAGGTTGGACTTCCTTCCCTCTGTCTCCAACTCAGAGCATCTGTGGAGATTTTCTGATGGGTCTCGAGCTCAGAAAAACAAAAAACGAGGAGTGGGTTCTGAAGTGTTTGTCAGAAGCTGTGATGAAGACAGACAGGAAATTAAACGCTTCTGCTAATTTTGGAAGGAGGGTAAACAATAACGAAAGTAACCAAACCACTTCTTTTGTAAAGATTTTGTCTGAAAAGGCCAATGAAGACCTTTGAAGAGATCACTAGTCCTCATTGACCTTCGGACCTACACTGTCTGACCCTGACTAATTAACTACCTCATTAAATACAACACATCTACTCTGATTATAGACCCTCGTCTCATCAAACTTGCCATCTGAAAGTTTCCACCATCACCAGACATTTTGAGATTTCTTTTCAAAAATTTGCCTTACAGCAAAAAAACTTCTGCACACTGGTAGTGTCACAAATACAAAAGGTTTTTGTGAAAAGCCATCAGAAATATAATCTTTTGAAACAGACTCTTTTATTTCCCCCCCGCCTTATTAACATCCAGACTGCGTGTTCTCCTTCTGATGTAGAGTTTCAAAGACTGCGAGAGTGACTCATTGAAGCAGACGACGCAGATAAACAATTAGCGGTTTGTCATGTGGGGCTTGGCATTTTCTGGCCCTCATTGCACAAACGAAATGTGCTACTTGGGCTGACAGGAGTGTGAAAAATGCTTTGGCTGCCCTGTGTCAAGCATCAAGGATGTTGTCGCGTTTCTTGGGGTCACTTACCGAGACGGTGGAGCTCGGCGGATTGGTTCCATAGCCGGATGAAGGGAGGGAAGCCAGAGACCATCGTCGGCCCTCAGCTCTGAGACACACAAGCAGAAGCGTGTTATGTAAGCCTCGGCAGCAAACACATTAGTTAGTTAGATGTGAGGGTCCCTATATGAGAGGCAATCCTGTTACTATAAGAGCATAAAATTATTGCTCATATTCACATAGAAGGCTTCTTCTTCTTTTTATTTTTTTTATTTACAGCATCCCTGTCTTATCTGGCCGGAGGCAATGCTTTAGAAACACATCAGAAGGAACATTTTGTGAAAAACAAACAGAAAAGTAAGAAGTGAAGAATTCAAAAAGAAGCTACCTTTCAGCACGAGCCAAATGACTGAGATCAGGACAGCAATGGGGGGGAAAAGAAAAGCAAAGACAGAGAATCTGTGAGTTTCAGGATTCTTGCACAAGCGATGTTGTGACCTCTGGCATTCAGCTGAGGGATTAGTACTGACAACACTGCCTTCCTTGCCAGGTTTCATTTGTCCAGATACAGAGTTAGACGAAACAGAAATTAATATCAAAGTATTTTTTTTACATAACAGAAAACACCAAAGTCTTGAGCTGTGCAAGTTTTAAGTTTCTATAAAGGTTTTTTTTTTAAAGAGTGAAAGCATGGTATCTCAGAGGTGAAAAGCACACCAAACAACACCTTTAAAGCATAAGAACAGACACATTTATATGTGTTTGCACACATATAAAAGAAAATAGAATTATGTGTTTTATCACAGTTACTGAAATACTTGTGTAGACTGAAATCTCCCAAGTTACATAATATTTCTAAGGGTAAAATGTTTAAAATTAAATATTCATCCATTAGCTTTCATCTCTGAAAGATTTTCACTTAAATCAGCAAAATTTGTCTCTAAACATAGGGTTAGAGGGGAAGCACCTAAAACGCTCATCAGTTTTTAATGACTGGTCTCGAGTTTCTCCGAGGTGCAGCCGTACTCGAAGGGCTCGCACGCCTGCAGCAAGACAAGCGTGTTGTCAAGGGAACCCGATTGAATGATGTGCGAGTGGGATTCAGGGGGTAGCCTCGGTATGCTTGCTCTCCTCCTGCTGAGGGGGAGTCAGCTGTAAGAAGACCTGACAGAGGAGGAGGGGGAGGGAAGGTGTGAGCGCGCTGGGCTGAGTCAGCCTCCATCACCGTACTGCTGCTTCTCCTTCCTTTCCTCTTCCTCGGTCCTCTTGCTCTAGAGGGGGATCCCTGGCAACCCCTCTAGAGCAATGTCAAGAATAACATTTAGCTTTTTTTACCTTCTGCATATACTTAAGTTCATTTTGATTGTCAAGTTACAAAAAATTACAAAAACTTTTACCTATTTCTAGTTCATCTTGGTGATCCCTTGCATAGAAACATATTACAGTCCAAAAACTGCAAACTACAAAGTAAATTGAAACAAGATGCTTGCAAAGACTGTATAAAAAGACACACAGCAATTAGCTGTGGGAAGACCAATCATTTCTCGAAACCTGTCTCGATGACATTAAAATGTGTTGGATATGGAGGGAAAAGGGGGAAACTTTCATGCCAGAGAACAGCATCTCAACTGAGAAGTACGGGTGTGGATGCATCATGTTGCCAGGAGGGGGGAGGGAAGTTGTGCAGAAAAGACTGGTGCACTGCACAAAATATACCTTGCATAAATAAATAGAAATAATTTTGGTGAACCTAACTGATCTAAAACAAGAAAGGTTTAGCTTCATTTGATCTCAGACAGTGAGAGAAAAAAAAGGTATGTAGGTAAACATCAGGCTTCGGTAATGTGTGTAATGAAGAGAAATGCAATTTATATCAGAATGCTAAATACAGGTGAATTAAAAGCAACTACGTAAATCAGAAACTATCAAAGCAACCAAACAAAGATGTAGCCCAACAGGAAGAACAAGCTTTCACAGTTAGGGTTGGCATACCTTCGGGCAAATGGAAAGTTGAGGCAGGCACTGGTCGACACATTTCGAGGGCTGTCTAGAGGGCTGCTCACAGCTAAACAAGGAAATTCAATGTCATTAGCAGAACAATTCACAGCTGTAAAAACAGACACATGGCAATAGCACAAGCAAACTGTCTCGGGTCTATTTGCAATGGACAATGTCCCAAAAATAGTGACGTCACGTCTGGAACCTTTAAAAAGGGAAACATAAGTCGATAATGCCGAAGATCCAACATTAGAGCTCGGCATTACTTTTCAAAACATTATGCCACCGATCTGCAAACGGTAAAACCAGGGGAAAATCCTCAGTCGGCATCGTTTTTGCTGGAATCTGGGGATGCGGGTTCACTAGAGACTGTGTTTGTTTACATCCAGCCTGTAGAGTCCCCAATTAGGGCTTGATTTTATTCAGTGATTAGATAATCCTTAGCATGATTGAGTTCAAAAGGGAACACATCTGCATATTTCCGCTATGAAGAGCTCTTAAGCAAAACTGTTCTCATAGAGCGCAGCTGCCTGATGGTGTTAAGGGGCTTTGCGCTGTGTGCACTGCTGTTTGAAAAACCAGGAAGATAACACCCAAATATTTAGAAATGTGAAACTGAGGAAGGAGTTGAGTCATCCCTCACTTCTTTATATTTTGTGCTTGCAAAAAGCCTGATTTCTTTGTCTTTTGTAAGTGATTTGTTGAAGTACTTCTCCGGGGTCCATGATGTTTTTCCTTAAGGTTTACAAAATACTATTTTTGCTGTTGGTGTATTTGAGGGATTTTGGGCGTGTTTTCTCCTCAATATGAATAACAATGACGCTTATTTTCTCTATTTGTGCTTAAACAATTAATGTTTTAATAACCCCTTGACAGTCATAACGACACAGGTATCCTTACAGATCCATTGACTTGTAAGCATTTTGCGGGTGACAGTTAAGGGATTAGAAAGCAAAGCAAACATTCATCTGATAATTGCTCTAACAAAGTCTACAAACATTTTGATGACGACCACTTTCAGGATTACTAGAAAATTTGTTTTTCAGGAGAAACTGCAAACCAGAAGTTCTGCACAGTACTTTATGTTAACATCTGGCCCTCTGTACAAGAAGAGCTATTTTATGCTCCAACATAAAATAACTGGTCATGCTGAAACATAAGACAAACACCAGCATGTTAGGGATTCCAGTTTTAAACCTCTCCTCAATTTCCTGCTCTAAAGACTGTTTCCTCATCTGGAGTTGTTCCAGCTCTGTGACGCAGGACAACGTCTTGAACCAGCTTAGAAGTCGTGGCTCATTATTGTTAACTTGGCTCGCCTCATTTAAATCCACTGTATTAGCACCACACAACTCCATGCAGATGACTAACTATTTGCTTCCCTATTTCACATTGTTTTTCTTGTGTGATTGTACTTGTGTTATTTCATAATCTGAATGACTAATTTAGGTTTACGTTATGCCAAATTTAGGTGAAGAAAAAATGAGGTCACGACTGCTTGTCCACCAATGTCTCGCAGGTATATTTCTTAATGTAGCTGGTTTGTGACGATGATTCTTTTAAGAACTTTCGTCAGCTGTAATCAAACTAGTTGAATATGAAAATTACTGTGGCAGCTTGAATTTAAAGTTGATCACAAGAACCAGCTTTTCAAAGGTTTTCAAACAGGATTAATGCCCGTCATTGCGACAGAAAGGAACCGTCTCGTCAAAACGATCGTTACCTGTGTGGAGTGAGAGCGGGGAAAGAGGCCGTGACAGCGTGGGTGAGGGCGTCCCAACGCCGAGACTCTTCCTGTTGCTGCTGCGACAGCTGAAGCACAAACAGAGGAAGACACAGTCAACACATGTCACTTATCTGCATCTCTCCAAACAATTCACATGGAAATGACCCTGTGCGAGTTTGCATACTGAGCAGCAGAGGCTGAACAGGGAATAAAAGAAAGGAAGAAATCAAGTCTAACCACCTGATTAATTGAAGCTCTCAAATGCACATGGTAAGCAGCATGAGGACTTGGAAAAATAAAGTAAGCCGAATCAATTTGAAGCAGGAATGACTGGTAATCTATGCAAATTAAATGATTTTATTTATCCCTTTGGTCCCTGCATTTGCAAAACAGGGGCTATGCGAACAGTGTACTCTCATCTTGCTCTCAGAGAGCTGATTGCTGGGTGTTACTTTCTTACAATGACAATTGAAGTCTTTTATTTGAGTCCCCACCCAAGATGGTATCAGTCAGGAGAGAAACAACCCCAGAGTATTCACCGAAACCGAGCGTAATTGCAGTGGCCTTGGCTGTATTCATCTGCAATTGTGCATTTGAGTAAATGCAGTGCTTCAGGTTGTCTTTATGTACAGGAGTCAGACTGTGTGTGTTTGCAGAGCAGCAGCTTGTAGACATAAAAGCTCTGAGTCGGCATCAGTTGGCAGATTAAAAGACACTTGACCTCTAAAGTAGTAGACTATTATCCTCTAAGCACCGACTGTTGTGGAGAACTGAATGACACAAAAACATACCTGCTTGTGTGTAAATCGTACTGTACACTATGGTTGTATCTTTTATGCAATATGGTTTTTAAGCATAAAAACCATTTGAATTTGAGTTTATCTCAAACTCACTCTTTGATCTTTTTGATCAATAAAAACTATGTTTGACAGCTTGAAGAGGTGAAAAAAAGACTAAAGAAAAGCCTCACAAAATCTATACAATCCACAGTTGAAGCAGCATACACACTATGTGTTTACATATTTTAGAAATGTAGTCATAGAGACAACTAGAAGAGACTACAAGCTGACATCAGCATTCCTCTTAGTCTTTAACCTAAATAGGAAGGCGCCATGTAAGGAAAACATGCGACGTATGGTACACAGCAAAAACAGATATTCTTCTCCTTTAGGTTCATAGCAAACATAGACTTACAATAATGAGAGTCCAGCAACTATTAAAACAAAATAAAATCCAATATCAATATCCATATCAACCATACATTTTAGAAAACAGTTTCTTCTGACCATCATCTCCTGATTTGGCAACAACAAAAAATAAAAACAAAAGAAAGTTAGTTGTAGTTCCTTCATAACCTGACCATCTGCTTACTTTCTAAAACTTTTTTTTCTGCAGTATTAAACAATAACTGTTACCAAATACATTACAGGTTTTTAGAGCCTGAATGCATAAAAAAGGTTTAACTTTTATGCCTTTTATGCAGGCAATACTTTGTTGTATCTGGTAAAGATACATTTCTGATATATTTGCACCGATTCCAATATACCTCCAGTAGTAATTGTCCACACATGGTGCTGTTTAAACCTATCATACTAATGCCTGTAAAACAAATAAGTTATCAGTAGAGGTGGATGTGTGCAATCACAATTTCCAGACATAAAATATAGCTGTTGAAACATTTTTCTTTTTAAGATTTGAATCAGTTTGTGAAATTTTGTCAAATTATGAAGGTTTCCAAGAGGTTTAGATCTGTTTCATGTGCTGAGTGAAGGCTGAAGAACAGACATTTGACTCACTGCTCCTGGCAAAAAGCCTCTGACCTGTCCTGGTGAGCACAGGCAGACCTTTGTGTACTGAAACGGTTGACCAGGGAGTTTTAAAAACTGGTGACCAGCCAAACAGACAGACCGTATCTTCCTGAAGACCGAAAATATCCGGCTAAGCTAAAATAATTTACTTAGCATTAGTTGTTACGTACTACAGCCATCTGTTTTTCTTAGTTTTTACTGAAATGCTGACAGACATTATTTTATTAATTCCAAAGTTGGATCATCTCCAACTTGATGAAGGCCAGAGTCGACTCTCACAGGAAGCGATCTTTACTCTTCCGACATTGACATTTTCTCATTCTTGGCCACACCCCTCAACTTCTGTTATTTCTCTAATCTGTAACTCCAAAGATTCCCACTGGGTGTTCTTAAAGCTCACATCCTCTACCAAAAGCAACCTACTGAAACTTTTCTGAAAATACGTTTCTCTTTTTCCTTTAGTGCGCTCAGTTTCAAACCAAAGAGATTATGCGACTAACTTCTGCAGGAGCGCACGATTAAAGGAATAGTATGACAGTGTCTAATCCACTCTAACATTGTATTATTGTACTCGACAGTAACAATAATACAATCAAATTTATACATCAGACAACTGAAGTCTAACCACAAGTATCAAATAGTTGATGCATGCACACATCAATTACAAACTAACTGATGCATACATCATCACAGCTAAGGGATGTCTTAAAAAATCAATTTCATTTCAAAGATGCAAAGATTTACAAACAATGCGAGGACAACTGGGACATCTACAGATCTTAGTTACCAAAAATAGATACACTTTATAGTTTAATACAGATGAGACTTATCATACTTAGCGCATGGAGCTGAAATCTCTTCATCTTTGCCCTCTGAGATTTACCTCAACTTGTGGGATTATTTCCGCCTTCAGAGCAGCTCTGCCATGAGAAAGATTATACGACTACAACTACAAAGCTACAGGCAAACGCAGGACACAACAGCATGGTCATATCATGAGGGAAAGACAGTTGAGAGCCAAAACACACACAAAAAAAAAGGAAACCGACTGTCAACAAGCTCAAGGCTGCGGGGGGAGAGGGCTGTGTGTGCATCAACAGCAACAGCAGGTCCAGCTAGAACGACAGATGTCTGGAACCGTGGAAGCATGTGTGTTTCTTTTTTTTCCCCTTTTTGAGCATCAAACCGGAGAAGCAATAATAGAAAATAAACTCAGACTGCAATTTTAAAAAATCACATCGTTATTCAATAATCTGATAAATGAATAGAGCCCTGACCAGATTTTAAACAATCATTAAATAGGAGAAAATGCACTGATCAGGCTTATCCACAGCCGATTCTGATATGCAATTTTCACTGACATTTTGCCTACCAATCCCAATTTTGCTTTCTTGGACCATAACGCACCAAACTGAAAAATCTGTGATGGAGGTTCTGCCTTGGTGTTGGTTCTGAATCCAAGAGAAAACTAAGGAATTTCAATATTAGCATCTTTTATATATCAAAGCAATGTTTATCTGATTTTTGTAGACATCAAGAAGTGCATACTTTTTATTTAATAGCTGAAAATAGTTTCAAGTAATGTTATTTTAGGAGGAAATTGACATTTTATTTCTTGTGATTTGGTAAATCTATAATCATATTGTAATTTCATGAGAAACTGTTAAAAAGATTATTTTCTAGGCTCCATTCTATAAATTAGATTTTTTTTAACTCTACAACTTACCAGTTAGTTAAAGCCAATGTCACTATGGCAATATTATTGATTTGCTAAAATTAAAGTAATTTTTAAAACATTTGTGCATCTTTACATTTCAACCAATTCAGCACAGAAGGAAAAAGCAAAACAACGGATCCCGTGTGACACCTTGATTCAGGTTTACAGGTAAACATGACATCAGAACTGTGGAAACCAGACACCTTGTTACCAGAGATGACCAAGTTTCATGGAAACCCACATAGTGTCTCTGTTTCTTTAAGCCTGCAAACTGCTCCCTTTGTTCAGCCACAACCAGAGAAACATACAGTCAGAGCTGCTGGAAAATGCTGATGTTCATTAAGGATTAACGACGCTTCTTCTTAAAATTATTATTAAACTAGCATGCTGTGGCTCTGTTAACACCCAAATAGAAAAAGCGTGCTAGCCTGCGCCAAGAGCAGACATCACTCACGTTTAAAATCAACATAGGGCCACGTTTAAGCTTTTAAAAACAGTTTTTTGCCATCATATACCTTTTGGATCGTTTCAGCAGCGAAACAGGAACAAAACGGGATTTGCTCTGGCTCGGAACCGCAGAACAGTGACTCGGATCCGACATGCTGAAAAAAAAATGTTCAAGCGAAATAACCCCGTCTCCAACTTAACGAGGGATTTTTCTTTCTTCTTTTACAAAACTGCAGCTCTGGTGGACGTGAAAGCCGCTTCTTCCCCTCCTCCTCCCGCCGTTACCGCCGCCGCTGCTGCTGCTGCCGTCCCCACCATTCTGTCTTCTTCTCCGGGATTCCTTTTGTATTCATTCCGTCTGCCGCGTGCTGTTCGGTCCGGTTCGGTCCCAAAGGCTGCCGAGCTGCCGTGTCCGTCCTTCACACCCTCCGGTCCGCTGTCCCACAGCAGCCCTCGGCCCGGAAAGCCCACTCCATGGCAGGTGGTCAAGTGTGTGTAAGACCGTCTGACGACAACAACAACAATCGTACACACAATAGTTTTTGGCAGAGCAGCCGTTAGCTGCGTGTGCGTCCGCGTGAGGAAGCCGGAGACTGGTGGTGCGTTCAGGTGCTGCTCGGTAATCTCGGTTGCGCAATGCTACTGTGTATTCCGTTTGAAGAAATTGTGTACAATGTAGCTTACTTAAATAGAGTTTAGTCGACTTTACTATACCTCGAAATACGTGAGCACAGTACTATAGGACTATGGTACAATAATGTCTTGTTATTGAGAAGGAACATCTTAAACTTTGCCTACAGCCATAACACAGTGACTGTAAAATACATAGACTAATTGCTACATATTGTATATCAATCATTTCTTGCATAATGTTTTTTATTCATAATTTTGTAAATGACCAGCCAGATGATTTGATGTTTTAATCTTACTTTATACCACTGATATACAAAAATGAAAATGGAAAATAGCTCAGTCGTGCGCATTTTATATTATGGACTGAAATGGTCATGTTGATTAATATGCCCTCACTTTTCAAATAAATAAAAATCTTTAAAGCATTTAAGAGTTTCTCTCTTTGGTAGTTAAGCATTTATGACTCAAATATTTAAAAACTAGATATCTGTCCTTTATATCACGTTCATCTTCATCGTTTCAAAATATAACAAGGAAATGTGAAAATCACAAAGATGCACTTTAAAACTTACGTCCATTAATAGCATACATTTTGTTTTAATACATACATTTAAACAAAATTATATTGAAATTCATCTTACAAAAAGAAGAAGAATCTCAAAGCAGCTTGTTATAATATATATTAGGCATATATTAGTTATGCAAAAATTGATTGTTGGTATGTTGTTGTTAGGGGTTATCCTGTCTATAAAAAGCTAAAAAGCAGTTTTATGAAGGGCTGTTTTTCTGTTGAATGTCTTGTTTGCCAAAAGTATAAACATTTATAATTACATTCATCTTTAATTTGATAAATAATGACAAACAAAGTAGTGTCCCATACATTTAGAAATTTTAACCCTTTATAAGTCCAGGCAAAATATTTTAAAACATCATTCAGCGCAAACTGTACAACGTCTGGTAAAGCGTAGCAGTGTATGCTTCTTTTGTAGTAGGGAATGCAAAATGTCCCACAGAACCTGAAAGCATCTGAAAAAGGTGGATCATACCATGAGGAGCCAGGTAGAGGGAAGGTAGAGTCAAACTTAGTACTTCGTATGTTCCGCTGTGTAAAGCTCTGTTTGTCATCTATTTGTACTTTTGTGTCAACGGTTATGATAATAGAAATAATTAGTCTGTCACAGCTGATTTTTCTAGTTTTTAAAGATTAAAACTGACCCAGAAAACTTTACCTCAATGCTCCCAGCTTTATTATGAGGTTCGGGTTTCTGTCTTGATTTATACAACATATTGTCCCACTAAAAACAGGCTTTGGTTATTTTTTAAGGGTTATTTTTTTACTTTGAAACAATTAAAAATATATAACCCTATTTTATTTTTAAAAAGGTGCTTAGTCAAACATCAGAATCTTAAAATAACTTTGAACATTGCTATACTCAATCTCCAGAAATCAACTTTGGCATAATTTTAGTATGATAAGTATTGAAGGAAACGTGAAATAATTTCCCCCTTTCCACCTGTAGTATTTCCATTCCACATATTCACTTTGTGCAATAATGGCTTACAGCATCCTATCTGCAGAATCTCGGCCTTTTCACCAGATATGAGCCAGATTGTTGTCAGATTTACTTTGAGACATTCTTTTGCATCAGTATTGCTGAGCCAAGCTGCTGCACACTATGTGCCAAAATCAAAGACTGATGTCAGGAAGCAAATCACTTACATCCAAAGATAGACTCTGATGCAAGAGTAGGAACATGTTTCTGGATTTGTGAAGTAACAATGGAGGGGTTTTCAAAAAGGGGGGCTGTCTCCAATGTAAAAACAGTGTGAATGAAGAATAAACACCTCCTGCCATGCTGTGGCACGACTGTCTGAAAGGGAGCTTACTGTGCGTCTGTGACAGATTTTCGCAGCTTAAATAAAATTTGCTGATTTTTTTTTTCCTTCTTCTTTTTGTCCCCCGACAGAGTGAATAAGATTCATTAAAGTACAGAGCGTACTGAGACAGCCAAGCACAGCTCAAACATCCAGAAACATGCTGGATGCAGCAGTCTCTGTTTGCAGTGCTGCCTTCCTCCACAGCACCCTGCACTGTTACCAAGCAACCCGCAGAGGCACAACTGATAGGTCGAAATAGGAGCACCTCAATATACGGTGGAAAAAACAAAACAAAACTCTGAAATTTTTACCCAGTTATTTCTTTACGGTGCAACAGCTCCCTTTATTCGGGTCTTGTTTTTACCAGTACACCATCATCTGAGTCAGTTTCAACCTGTTATGGTCTATGTCACTTATCATTCCCTGCATTTATGTCTTAAAATTGTCATTTTTAACAACTAGAGATGCAACCTTTATTAATTACCTAAGGGTAACAATGGCAGATTTTCTGAAGGCATCCATAGCAACATCAATCGTTATTTGCTGATTATGAAGCTGTTATCATGAAGCCAGAGCAACAAAGACAAGTTGTAATTTTTTATTTTTTTTAACTACTGCGCAGAACTTTTAAACCTCAGCTAATTTCTTTTAGCAGAGCTTCCATGGATACTGGATGATTGTTTTAATCAGTAGCTCTCCAGGCTTTTTCAAGAGCTTTCATGGTCTTTTGCTGGAGTCCATTGTGCACAAGTGAAACCATGCAAGCCAGGTTTAAAATAAATAAATAAGCAAAGATCTTACACATGACTGTAATTGTTCAGTTTATCATTCACTGCATTTAGCTCCTGTCAAACTGTCTTAATGTTCATGATTTTTTTACTCTTCTTTTTTTTTATCCCAAATGACATACGTTCAAACTATTCTTTTGGACATAGAATAGTTAGAAAAATTATTCAATTAACACATAATAAAACATACAAATCAGATAAAATGTGCAGAAAAAAAGCAGTAATGCAAATCACATTTTCACTAGCTTTTGACAAGAATCTGTGTAACAGTCTGGTAGCTTTGCTTTTGCATGCTGCAGTTCTGTTTCCCTGATACATACACTAAGAAGCTTCATGAGGATGAGAGATCTCTGATAATACCCATGTTTCTGCAGTGGCTATGAAACTGGTAAGAGACATAAGGTAGTGACACTGAAATTATCTTTCTTATATTCCTTCACTGTCTTCTGTAGGGATCTGTTTCATGCTGTATTGCAGCTGAAGCACCATATTTTTGTACTGCTACACACGTGGTGAGTATGCTAGACTGCAGCCTTTTTACAGATGCAAATAGAGAATTGGGAGTAAATTGTTTCTTTGTGTCTGACAACTTTTCTACACGACTGAAGTACCAAATGTAAATCTGTTTCCACATTGTCTTTTACGGGAAAAATTCTGGATTATACCAGAGTTTAGTCTGCTGTTTAAATAAAATGTTCTAATTTTTTTTTACCCTCTTCCAACTGAAGAGCAGAAAACAATTACAAAGTTCTTTGAAAACAGGTAAAAAGTAATAATGAAAGAAAATGTCAGAAGATCTTTATAAAGCTAAAGGAAATATTAATCAAAGTAAATTATAAAATGAATGCTTGCAATTCATTACCAGTCAGGATTTAATGTCAAAAACTATATAAACCTTTTTAATGGCTTACATATAGCCTTTAAAAACAGCTTCGAATGTATAAAAATATTTGTTTCCAACCAAGACAAATAATACACATGCAACACTATTAGAGTACTGGAGCTAAACAATTTTCTTTTCTGTCAGTCAAAATGTCAATATAAGAAGTCCAGTGTGGTTGGATCATAACTTAAATACCTCTTGGAATAATTACAGCTTTTGTGTGACCCAGCTGTCTTACCTCCATGGATGTAAGGTTTGTAAGGGGCTGCAGGGACTGCAGGGGCTGCATGGGCTCAGGAGGGTTGGGCTCTGGCAAGTGGGGGACAAACTGCAAGGGAAGACATGGTGGCATGGATTAGAGAGCTGAGTCAGGAGTCGGGCAAGTCATCTACTGATGTCACAGTGTTGTCCTGTAGGGTTAGAGGTTTGTGCATGTCACTTCAATGATGGACTCTCACCAAGTCGCAAGCATTTGTGACAGGGTGCTTGGATGCCTCATCTGGCAGGTTTATCATTTCATGTCAGCAGAAATTGATCAATCATGTGACAGTGAGCCAGAAAAGGAATTTTATCTTCTAATATATCATAGACTAACATATACCTCAGTATTAGATCTTCATCAGAACAGAAATATTGCAGAGGCCAGAAAATAGAGTTGGGGAAAAAATATTTAATCCATCCATCCTCTGGAAATTTGTGTCTTGAAAATGTTTTATTTTTAAATTAAAAATCTCTTAGAATCTGAAATTGACATTTAACTGGATCAAAGAGTTTCTGAGGGTCTGATAAGACTTAAGCAGATACATTATGATGTAAGCTTTACATAATCCTCAACTTTACACCTCAATGCACCATTTTTGCATAAAGATATGCAAGCTCAGCCTGCTCAGCCTCCTTAAAGTGCACATCGTACTAACGCTGACCGGGCAAAGAGGCTATTTCCTATTGATTTATCTGCTCAGATGTAAGCTCTGCCTTCTGGGCTCAACTATTGTCTCTGTGCTGCAGAAGCTTCTCAAAGTACAGCATTGACTAGCACAGCACTAATGAACGTGTTGTCATAGTAATGCAGGAGGAGGGTGAAAAAAAACAACTCCTTGTACAAAGAGTCCTCATTCTCTAAATTCAACTCATAATCATACAACAAATACCAGGCATGTAATTCCCTCAAGGATTATAGATACAACGTCCTTATGGGTGTTTCTGTGCTGCATTTTTCTTCATTTGTGTCTTCTCTTTTAACACACCCCTGTCCAAAGTGTGAAGTGAGTAGAGAGTCTCAGAATGACTCAATGGTGGCATTAACGCTGAATTTATAATTTTACTTGGATGTACACAAGGGCTACAACTACACAATGAGAGTATGATTTAGGATGTTTCCAGATATTTGCTTTTTCCTGCCTTATCATGCAAACATTCCTGCATACAAAAGAACTCTAATACAATTAACCAAATATTAAAATACTCAGTTAAGCACAGGCAAAAGTTTCACGCCTTTCTGTTTGTGTTGGATGCTGATGTTTCGGTTCGGAGACGCGTTCCTTCAGCTGTCATTAAAAACCCGTAACTCCTCCCTTTCCCATGGAGGGTGAAAACCTCCTCTGAAGCCCCGCTCTACACAGGAACAGATGCTACAGAGAGCCTAAAAATGAAAATGACATGAAAATAGCGCATGCTCAGCTGAGATGGTTCATGCAGGAGGCAGATGGATGGATCAGAGAATAAAGATGTGAGCAAGTAGCTCCTACGCCTTATGGATCAGCATTTTGTGGGCACCATGTACGGCCCCCCCCCAACCCCCTTCACTATATAAAGAAAGGCTGCATTCACTTAGGAGGAAGAGTGGGTGGACGTAAAACTGCAGTCTTTTCACATAATTTAATGAAAATGGAAATCACAGGTTCGTAAGATAATAAGAAAATTACATATCTGTCTTTCTTCATGTCTAAAAACTTGTAGTTTCTCAAAGTGCTGAGGAGTGGGGGGGCAGTGTGTGATTCATTCAAAAATCATGCGGTGAGAAGACCGCTGAGCTGAAAATCTTAAAGAAATAATACTAGGAAAATATTCAGTCAGGAGTTGCAATTTTTGTTTTCCCCTGATCTCCATATCTTCAGAGGTGCTAACAGCTCCTGTTCAAAAATGACAGCTTGACTTCTACTCCTCAGGTTTAAATATTAATAGACAAGCAGGAGGAGGGAGTTTTTGCCCTTGATTTCTTAGACTAATTTAAGAACTCAACATTTTTCAAAATTTATATATACAACTTTAAAATCTGAGCTGAGACAAAAAAAAACACACAAAAAAAACTACATCAGTGTGTGTTTTGACAACTGGATCTTCTCATTGGAAATTAAACACATTAAAAAAGAAGTTGTTTGATTCTCATTGAAATACAAGCTGTTTATCTTTATGGTAACACCAACAAAGAGAAGATATTCAAACTTGGTTAGATTTCCATATTTAAATAATAAAACACATAACCTTACAGAAAAAGAGTGAAGACATGGCGTAGCCCGACAGCTCATCTTGTGCTAGCTAAAACTAACTGACTGTACCATCTATAGAAATATTTTTCTTTGCCCAACCTTTAGCGCCTGAACCCCTTTGCCTTCCACACCCACTTTTTTGTACCACTGACATTGACTGTCATGCAGCGCTGGGTTGTGGGGAGTTTAAATGAAGCAAAGAAGCTGTGGAGAAGTCAGCAGGATGGTTGCTTTTATTTCAGGTGTCAAAAGGGTATGAAATGTAATACAATATTAATAATATTACTTATTGGCTATAACAGCAATATCTATATTGGATGCTGATATTATCCCAAATTTTCACATTGTTGCATCCCTAATTAACATGTATTTGGTAACAAACAAAGTTGTTTTTTATGGAACTCTATCTATCTATCTATCTATCTATCTATCTATCTATCTATCTATCTATCTATCTATCTATCTATCTATCTATCTATCGTAGAAAAGAAATAGCGCCTCCTAGAGCCACAGTATGTGAAGCTGGTGGACCACCTGTCTAGGAATACAGAAAGCTGCATTTTTTTTCTTATAGTGTAAGACAACTTCTATGCAGAGCATACCACACACTCACCCGTATATTTTATATTTATTTTATAAAAATATATAGATACATATATGTACATATATAATTATAAACATATATGTGTTATCATCTGACTTTTTTTATCCTCCAGTGCTTTGGAATATTTCTGTTTTTGTTAGCTTAGAGAAGAGTCACAACGAATTAAAAAGTCTGTTGACATTGAACACATCACGATCGTAAACGCTTTCATTTCCCTCTTTGCAGCAACTTTAAAAACACCGCAGTTTCACAGCCCTTATTAAGCGGCTGCAACACAAATATAAACATACTAATAATAATAATAATAAAAAAGCGGAACTTACTCCAAAGTCAGAGAGGGAATCTTCAGTTTATCTCGCCTGGACTTCATGCTTGCGGAAGCAGGAGCCTCAGTTCTCACACAGCGCGGCGGCACCGCGCGGCTTCCAGCCTCTCATCGCCGTCGTGTCTCACTAAAAAAAATACACAGGGTACCGTCTAACTGCAACTTCAGCGGATTCCGAAAAGAAGAAAAATAAATAAGTAAAAAAAAAAAGACAGGATAGAGCTTAGTTATAAACGACCGAAACGCGCATCTAATGCCTGATGTCCGTGTGTGAGGCGCATCGCAGAGAGACTGCCACAGATATCGAGGGAGCGACGGGTCACCGCGAACCTCCATGTGACTGGTGGGGAGGGGGGGGGGGGCGAAGGGGGGCGGCGGGGGGAATCAATTTATCTGGTGGGTGACACTCAGCAGAGGCGAGGAAGAAGGTGGAGTTAATGTAGACCGCAAACATATTCTGAATGTTGTTATTTTGAAGAAACATCGTAAACAAATTCAGTTTGAATCAGTTTAAAAATGTCTTCTGGTTTTGTTCATTATTTTCAACCAAACTATATCTGCGTTGTTTTTTTTGTTGTTTTTTTTTTTTTAAAGAAGAAAGCGATTAAAAGTTTAAACTCGTTTGAAAATGACTGAATGAAAGTGGAGAGTCGTGGTGCTCTGCTGGCTATTCTTGCAGAAACATGGGGAATACCTTCGCTGGAAAACGTGACAGATGCGCTCCTCGCTGCAGGCGCGCGCCTCCGCGTGCGAGCGCCGGTTATCCTACTGCGCGTTGCGAGCCTTTGTTATGTCTATGCGAGCCACGTATCGCAGGTTGCGCCTCTTCAGCCACCGCCTGCTTGAAAAGTAATTCCCATAACGCCTGTGTAGGATGCGTTTTTTGCAGATGCATGCTCAAAAGCACGTTTATAAACTGCGGGTGGGAGTCTGCGAGATGTTTAATAGACGCACATTTAACATGCCGTGAGTGTGCATGAGACCGTGAGGAATACAATATATTTACTCCCCCACTTACTTTTTTGGATGCGCCGACGGCACCTGTGCCCTCCTGGTTGCTATAGGAATGAGCTTGGCACAGGCACACAGCAAACAGTGACCGCATATCTGTCTTTTGCTTACATGTACACTCAGGTAGTCGCTCATTTGCGACTTTCTAGGACCTCATTCGTTTTCTGAGTGTTTCTCCGATCACAAAGGAAGAGACGTTTATTCTACAGTGCAATCTGGCTGTGTGTAAACATTGTGGTCTACAGACCTACAGATGCTTTACGCAGCATGGCAGACATGGCGTGTTTGTTTCAACAAATTCCTTCCTGGTTTGGGCATCTGTCTTCTGTTCTCACTGAGTCCAAACACCTGTTAAACACAGCTTAGTGATGCAATGAGCAACCAATAAGCAGTCAAAAACTATTGAAATCTCTGTGCTGAAATATTAAGATGTATTTTGCTGCCTTTTGGAAGTTGCTGTTGAGTAAAGTTGCTGTGTCCTTTAAATACCACATGGTGGGGCTTCAGGCTTCCATTACACAAATGGATGGTAATATTGTCAAACTTTTCCATATTCAGTTAAGACTCATGTTTGTGACTATCAACTGGTGGACACCAACACCAGAAGAAAACTACAGACACTTTAGCTGATAAAAGTCACACTTTAGCTGTGGATAATCGACGTTACGTTGCAAAAGTATTCATACACCTTGAACTTTTCTCTTTGCAACCACAGGTGTCAGTGTATATTGTTATGATACCATATTCCAACACAAAGTAGCACATAACTGTAGTGAAATGAAAATAATTCATGTTTTTGAAAATTTCTTAGTGAAGAATGTTTATACATTATTTTTTTTACATTCTTTGTAGAACC
Organism: Micropoecilia bifurca; assembly: GCA_903067075.1. NCBI lineage: Eukaryota > Metazoa > Chordata > Actinopteri > Cyprinodontiformes > Poeciliidae > Micropoecilia > Micropoecilia bifurca. Next base: position 52,681 of record CAEGAF010125733.1, read on the forward strand.
ACACTTGAGTGCAATCAGATATGCAGTCTCATTTCTTTTGAAGATTTTACAAGGTTTTCTCCTATTTGTATTTATCTCCATCCATCTTTACATCAAATCTGACCAGCTTCCCTGTACTTGTATCTGTCACAAAAGCACAGAATGATGCTGTCACCACTAGGGTTAAAGATCACAATATTGTATTAATGGTAATGTGCAGCTTTAGGTTTCTTCCACATAGAACCTTTTGTATGGAGGTGAGAACATTGAATTTTGACCTTATCTTACCAGAGCACCTTCTTTTATACCTTTTCTATGTCAACAATAGAATTCAATATGAAACAAACTGCAGACAAAGTTTTCATGGCTTTCTTTCAACAATGGCTTTCTTCTTGCCACTTGTCCATCCATCCATCCATCCATCCATCCATCCATCCATCCATCCATCCATCCATCCATCCATCCATCCATCCATCCATTTTCTTGCACCCTTGTCCCTTAGTGGGGTCGGGAGTTCCACTTGTCATCAATATGTATTTATCAACTAATAGAATAGGGGCCTGTTCAGAACATTCTCCTACCTGAACAGTAGATCTCTGTTGCTCCTCCAGCGGCACTATATACCTCTAGCATGGTTCTCTAATAAATACCCCAGTTTAGGCTTAGTTGGGATGCTATTTGATTTTCCCAGTTTACATGGTTCAATCCCATTAAATCTAAATAAAATATGCTGACTTCTATGGTGGTAAAATATGAAAGAGTTCAGAGGGTACCCATATTTTCACAAGGCACTGTCTGTATCTGTACTGTTTGGTGTTGAGCAGATGGAGAAGAGTTTTCATGAAGACAAATGACCATGTGGGTGAGGTGAGAAGCTGAATCAAAGCAATTCATCAGGAGCAGCATATTCAAAATTCTTACAGTTATCTGCCCTCCAGTTTTAATGATAAATGAACGCCGCATCTTTAACCATCAATAACACCATGTGAGTCTGCAGCAGCCTGCCCGCCCAGTGTGTTGTCATTAAATCACGCTTCGTGCTGACTGCTGTGTGTGTCTGTGTTTGTGTGTGCCTCGGCGAGTTGCGGGTGGCGTGCAGTGGTGGTGCAGAGATCCCATTCCCCAACTGTTTTGTTAAAACAGCGTTTAACAACAGAGTTGGTAATCTCAGTTGCCATGGCAATAAGGGCTTTCCTGCTCTTCCCTTCCCATCGGTCTGTGTTCTTCCTCCCACCTCTGCTGTACAAGATAAAGCTCAGCTAAACGCTCAAAGCACGTCTCTCGGCAAATGGCAGCCGAGTCAGATTCTCAGCATTACATCACCCTTTGTTTGGTCTGCTCTGCCAAACCTCTCATGTGAAAATAAACACTCAGTTGTTGTTTCACTGTGGTTTAAATGCACTGGATGACTGCACAAACATTTCAGCCATGTTGCTAAGCAGTGGAATTGTGAAAGTCTACGTTATGCATAGAAAAGACAGAAAGACTTTTGAACATACCTTTCTACGGACACTGAAAGTGGAGGTTTCAATATAACCAATGCATGTTTAACTACACATGTGCTGAATCTCACCCACAGACATTTGAGACTCCTACAAGCGACCCAGAGGATTCATTGTGCAACAAAACCTGTGAAACGTGAGGGGCGAGGTTTGGTTTCAGTCAGCACTGCTGCACAGGAAGAGAGAAAAAAAAACAGACTGCTTAGCTGTGGTGGAGAGAAAAGTTACACAAACACACTGGAGAGACAATAAGACGTTTGACTGCTTTTATAGTGGTAGAACAACCAAATGCATACCATGAGACACATCTAAATTGATACGGTTGCTTTATGCTGCCAAAAACAAATAAAACACTGTGCAGAAGTGAGAAGCTTTGGGAATGAAACAGTTACAATAAACTATGCAGCCACTGCAATTAAACTCAATTAGTTTCTCAAAAAAGCTGTTTTGTGTTTTCTAATAATAACCCCATAAACAGCAGTAGCGCATGTAAGGATTTGAAGCATGCACATGGAAGTCATTTCAGTAACATGCAATGCAAAGTGTAACGTCATGGAGGAAGTGAATGGTTTTAAATGTGAAGGTTTCTGTTCAGTGTCAGAGAACGGAAAATTACACGAGGCGGCTGCTGCTGCAAAGTGTTGTCATGGTTCAAATCAATCCACAAGATGGCGTAATGATACAACACTGAGAATAAAAAACACATAACCGTCCAAATTTTGTCCTCAGGCAAAAAGGTTTATTTTTCAGTATGTGCATCAAGGAATGAAAATGTTATGACTCCACATTTCCAGCCCTGAATAAAAATATAAAGGTTGGAGACTTTTGTGTTAATTAACCAACATAAGAACTACATAACTCTATTCAATGTGATAATTTATCAATTCTATTAATTAAAGGGACACACAGTGGAAAGCCTACAAACTTTATTTTTAAGGGAAAATTGATTACCAAAATGATTTTGTTTTACCATTTAATGTTCCTCAAATTCAGGAAAAATTATTATTATTATTATTATTATTATTATTATAGGATTATAAGATTCTCACGCTATGCCACTGAGGTCAGGCCTTTTCATGATAGTTTGCTGGACTTGTCCACCTTGACGATGGTCCTGGTGTGAAGAGATGAAAATGTGAACACAGGGAACACAAAACAATTGTATTATTTAAAGTTTAAGCTGTTTAGATCTTTGAACCGAACCAGTACCAATGTCTTGCATTGTAAGAACATTTATGAACATTCTCTATTCCTTAATTCCTGTCCCCAGATTTATATTTGCTAAAAGACGAGTTTATAGGATTTATTGACATCAAACTCTCTGAGGTACAAGAGACGGATTTCAGACAATAAGGTGGAAGGTTATTGTCCAGCTTCATAACCAAGCTTGGGGCATGCTTTGGCTTCTTGGCAGGTAGATTTGTTTTACCCCAGAAAACCTTGTTAGGTGGAGGACTTGAGGGTTTTCATAATTACTGCAAGGTGCTGTGGTTTTGTTGCAGCAAATTTAACACAACTCATCAATTTTCTACCACCAAGCTGTAGGTGGTATAAGTTATTTCCTTTGAAACAGGCGCTGTACACTCACTAACCCCACTTTGGTCTCTGTTCCAAAGATATTGTTTCAGAAGGCTTGTGCTCGATTCAGACGTAGTTTTAATAATCTCCACAGCTCCCTCAGGCTGGGAACCTTTCCAAACAAGCCATGTACGTTTTTTTTAAATTTTACCATTGTGTACTCCAACATATAAAAAACTCTGACACACTACCGCAATTGTATCTAAAGTAATTCCTTAAGCACCTGTTCCCTGTATATATTAGCAGAGTTATAAAGCTAAGGAGGAAATTCAGATGCACAAATCTGATGTGTTGGAAAAGAGACACACTTAAAACCTTCAGCTCACTGGCCCTTGAGGATGGAGGTTGGATGCCCCATCACTTCAGATTCTGTAAGAGAGGTTTGCCTTCTACCCCTTCCCAGATTGATGGGGTGCAACATTTGGTTCCTCCTTGGGATTTTATTTACATTATTCTCTGCTAAATAGTATCCTAGATAGCAACAGAATACATTTTTCCAAGTCTCCTCTCATTTCTAAACCCATCTAAGAAAAATATGCACACATCAACACAAAAAACCAGAAAATCTAGTGTGACTCGCAGCTGAATCATCATTTTCAATTTCCTCTTCCACACTGAGACGACCCCCAATGTGGTGATTGTGAAACCAGACATCCAACCAACAAAATCCTTCTCAGGCTGCTGAAAGTGTTTTATCTTCAAAGCCCCCCACTTCCTGTGTGGTGTTACAAGTGTGATATGTGTGAATTACAGTATATGTTTTTTTTTATTGTCAATCTCAGGTTTTTTTGCCCATACTATGAGCATAATTAATTTAAAAAGTGGTTGGATGCTGAGGAAGCTGTTATTCCATCAAGACCATAAATATTTCAAAACAACATAATAAATATAAAGCAGGAAATATAATTAGCAAAAGCTCAAGATTGGTTTTCACGATATGAAAACACTGAACATCATGTTTACAGTTTAGTGCAATGAGAGCAACCTTATTTTTGCATATGTGGGTTTGTAATCAGATATCAGCCATTATGTGGTAAAAACATCTGCAAAAGTAACCTTTTGAGCCCTTAAACGAACCACTGGGTTTGAAAGTCATAGTTTTCACTAAGAAATACCCAAAATTAAAGTTTTTTATTATAAGAAATACAGAAAAAAATGTTTTTTCTGCTTTAAGAGACGAAAATGCTTTACAGTTCAGAAAAAAACTATAGTTTGACAAATGTGATTGGTACTTTCACTTGTTAAGTTTATCATCACTTGTATTAGGCAGCTTCTATTTCAGACATTGGTTTCACAAAGGTTTCTAGGTTTCTAACAGCTTAAATAAATTGCTTAATAATTTCATCATAGTGTTGACCAAGTAGCACAGGATCCTGGCAAGAGTTTGGGTGTGTTCAAGGTAGGCAACATGTTAGGACCCCAGCCTGGAGATCATTTCCCCTAATCTACACTGACCAGCCACTCTATTAGGTACGCCTCGCTAGTACAAGAGCTTCAACCCCTCTATAATTTTGTGCTCTTAGTATTTAAACCTTCTTGTAATATTTTACTAGTTGTCCAGGTTTTCTGTAAAATGTGCTGTCCTGAAAGCTGCTTTTTCAATCATTAACTTCACCTCACCATGATGGCATATTAAGAAACATGAACAAATAAGGAAAGTGGACAAGTGGAGGACAAAATGAGGCAAAAGAATCTCCAGAAGGAAAGTTTTATCTTCAAGATATCCAGGATTGACTTTATGGGATTGACTGAAACTGAGTGAAAAAGGAGACAAAGTCTGAATAATATACAGTGACATTGCATTTCATATGAATGCTGTAATTGAATATTAATCCACACCATTTTAACAGATTACTTATAAAATATGACTCCAGTGAAGTAAAATAGAAAGAAGTAATGGTAATTTTGAATTTGTTGTATAGCTTTGTATGTAATAATTTTTGGTCATAGTCAAAACGAATACTCTGACTCACAAAGGGAAGAAAACATCCAGGATTTGGTCCTCTTTTCAATTTAGACATTTTTAAGATCATTTTCCACCTGACATGCTTTGATTTTGGGTAGGTTCAACTCCAGTTATCTTCTGAATGAAAGACGAGATTAACGTTTCAAAATCTATATGAAGCTTTGTTTTGAACAGGATTCTAATTAAAGGACGATTGAAAAATGACCACATAAAAAAAACAAGGTTTTTATGTGTCAGTTTTAAATGGTTCACTTCTGAAACCTGAAAGAAGTATTTACTCCTCCTGAATTCACAACATGCGCGTGACATCCTGCTCCACACAGTCTACACCACATGTCCATGAAGCTCTTTGAAGTCTTCGAAACAGGAGGCGCTTCTGATGCTGTAGGCTCATATACGTCGGTGTTTGTGCAAGTTCCTGCCTACTGCTTCCTCCCTGTAGAGGAGAAAGAAAAAAATCTACTACAACTTGACAAGAAAAGCTGAGGTTGGACGTTAACAACGACAGTCAAAGTATCTTTGATACTTTGACTGTATCAAAAATCGGACAGGACCAAAAATCGGACAGGCCGTCACGGCAGGCCTGCAAGCAGAACACGTCTTTTAATCATGGTTGAAAACGGCTTTGCAAAGCCTCTTGGGTTGGTTTTAATCGTCACAGCTCACGTGGTTTTCTATGGTAAGATGCTTTATTCATAACTATTGCTGCTTGACTTTTGGTTTTATAAGGTTTTAGGATTTTTCTCTAAAGATTAACAACTTAATTTACGTATTTGATATTGTGCTCCTATTCATGTATTTAACCTCGTGTGTGAAGGAGGGATTTGTTGACATTTTTGCAGTTTTGCTCTCTGTTAATTCAACATGGTGATTCTTTAAGTGCAACAGATTTATTCCTCATTGTAGTTCTTGAGGAAAGTCTTCACAATTTGGTTGTGGTGTCAATTGCGGTTTTTCACCTCTGACAATAGACTTAAAAGTGGGACAATGTGACTGTCACATACCTGATATGCTATACTGGATAATTTTTTGGGGGAAAATAATTACATTACTGTCTACAGTCTTAAATATTTCCACACTCAGGCATTGTTAGTAAACCCAGTTGACATGAATATAAGTCAAACACCAAGACAAGCCACTCTAAAGGAATCCTACAAGATATTTAATTATGCCTTGAGTTTACATGTAAATTGGAACTGATATGAATTAATTATTTTTTCTTAATCTTTAAAGCCAAATAAATTTGAAGCTCATGCTTCAAAAATATTTTTGATACAAAAAATGTTTGTTGTTTTTCTTCTATCTTTAAGTCCCCTTGTCAAATATTTCTGACGAAAACAAAAGTCGACCAAATGAATATAGAAAAATATGAAGAACATCTTCAGCTTCTTTCTTCAGCTCTTGTAGTTTTAACCACCGTATTACAGTCTTGGTGTAATTTTGAAATGCAAAACCTATGTTGTCTTACTTGCTTTCAGAGATAATGGATATATATTTCTAACTATGAGATTAATTTGATTGATTGGATCCCATCAGTGTCAATAAAATGTATAAATATTAATTATTCAAAGAAGAATGAAACACAGTAACTATTAACAATTAAAAAGCCTCTATTTTGAAGCCATACCAAAGCAGAAGTAATCATTCTAACACTTCTTGCATTGTTTTGCTATATATGTAGTCATAGTACTTCATAAATGTCTGTCGTAATTACTGTTTACAGACCCCAGCCATGCAGATGTCATTGGGATCGTTGGCCAAAACATCTCGCTTCACTTCAAATTTAACAAAACCATCTCAGATGAGAGTCAAATTATTGTCTATAAATGTCCAGACAATATAATAAAAATCTCTCAATATCCACATCACAAAAATGAATTTAAGATTTACCCTGAAGATTCTTCCATACATTTTCACATCACCAATCTGAGCCTAAACCACAGTGAAACTTACTGGGCCATTTTGGTCGTAGATTTAATTACAACACTTAGCAACAATAAAGTGAAGCTGATTGTTCAAGAGGAGAACCTAACCACCACAGGTAAGATCCCACTTCTTACACTTACACTAAAAGATACTAGTGTACATAAGTCATTATCACTAACAACTATTTCATACAAGTGGATGCAGGTCAATGTTTAATATCATTAGAATATCACTAGTCTGTAAGTTTAGTTTTTCTTTTCACCCTTTCCACTCCATTTCCACCAAATATTTATTTCCCCTGTGGCACTTCAACAATATGCTGACTCAAACCTCTGACCAATGGGTGCAGAATTAATCTGTGTATCACTGAAGCATAACGTTGGTAATTATGGCTCGTTTTCACATTAGCTGTTCCTGACGAAAACTAATTTTTATTAAGTCTTTAGCTGTCACAATATAATCTCACACTGCCATATCAAGCAAAATCCAACCTTTCATCTGAGTAAATACATTAATTGACAAAAACTATGACTGAAAAAAAATCTATATTGAGAAATAATAGTTTTATCTTGTTTGTTCTTTTAAGGGAATTATTATGCAAAATCTACTATTTTGAGCTTTAGATCATAATATACAACACAATATGTATGTATGTAACCTTTATTTATTCAGGTAATTAGTCTCATTGAGATAAAAAAATTCTTTTTCAAAAGAGACCTGCCCCAGACTGGCAGCAACACACAACATTTACAAGTCAAAACGACTTATATCAAAACCCAATTAAAATACAATATTGATAATAAAGGAAGAAAATGGCAAAAACCAAACACAGTCATATAAGTAAGATTAGGACTAGAATACAACTAAACTCAACAGCTTTCTGATAACCTGGGGAATAAATATGGTGTGACACAAAGGTCAATTTCCTTTAGTCACTCTTCAGAAAGCATTTTTGTCCAATAAATATGTAAAGTTTGCCAGTTACCACTCAGACTTTTGAAATAATAAATCAGTTTCAAACTAAACTGGAGTTCAAACAAAGATTCAAAGTGGTAAACCTTTACATGAAGGGATAATTTATTCAAACCAACTAATTTGGGTAAAGGGAACAGATCTTAATGCTAACAGGCTAATGACTAATGAAACAGAACATTTAGCAATATTAGTCTGCAGTTCAAATGTTGTCACATAGCAATGTTTCAATATGGATCCAGGGCGTCTTTTCTAGAATCATTGCTTGGTGTTTTTTGTTAAAAATAGCCTGATAACGAAAAACCTCTCTTTCATAGTAGATGAGTAAATATTTTCGTATTCTTTTAACTCCCACAGTTCCTCCAGAGACGAGCACCTTCACCAAAACAAGTATCAATGGAAGTTCCAGTTTCTTTTCCTCTCAGATTGTCACAGTTATTGTGGTTTCTCCATTTCTTCTGCTAGCTTCATTGCTTCCATTCTTGGTCATCTGTCTTCCAAAAGCAAAAGGTGAGTTGAAAAAACTTTGCTTTATTTGCTTAATTAATCAATTTGCTAAATGTGATTTATTTTCCCATTTTTCTAAAAAGATGAGTTATTTTGTTGTCCAGAATTGGGGATGGGTTGTTTTTAATAAAATATGCAGCATCTGGATCCCAGTTTATATCTCAAAGTTTGACTTGGTATGACGACTGCTTCTTAGTCACTGTGTTCCACATCTGGTGTACAGATATCTGCTGATTACCGGAATGTGTATATACATAGCTTTTTTTTTTCAACCAAAGACACATACGAGACGGCAATGTTTATTTGGTGGAAAAAATTTGCAATTGTGTGGTTAGATGCTGAAAATGCAAACCAGAATGCAGTTTCACATCCTTTCAATGCATGTGATGATTCATATTTTTCAAAGAGGAATTCTGCCCCGATGCATGCAAATTTAATGGTAGCTACTATCGCAGAGAGAGTGGTGGAAATAAAAAAAAAAAAAAAACAAACAGAAAAAAAACCACCAGAACCTTGAGTGTGCTATCATTTAAGAGGCAAACCATTTTGGCCTACTTTGAATCAGTGCAGTCTGAAGTCTCTTGACCTCAGAAGCCACTGGTGAAGATTGTTTCTCCTCCATGCTCACAAATGCAAGAGTTTTGCCGACTTTGCACTCCTCTTTTGTCGCAGCAGGCTGGTTCCACTTTTGCTCAGGGCCATAAATTTTGTTTTTGTGTTTTTTAAATTTTACTAAGAATGAAGTATCCTTCTGGTTTCTCATTAATGTGCTGTATTTGTGCATAAAACCAAACAAAAACATAATTTATCTCATTTAAAAACTCAGGAAATTTGGTTTTGCCACCTTTGCTTTTATTAGTTCTTATTAAAAATATAAAACATTCATTTTTATGTCTTTTATAAACTGAAAAGCCTCCAGCCTCAGTCCACTTCTTTTGAAGCTCCCCCAAATTTAGGACTGGATTTAACAAACCTGCAGTTCTCTGCTGTCTCACCTTCTCCCACCACTTTTTTCTTCCACTCAACTTCCCATTGATATGTTTGGTTACAGCACTCTGTGAACTACCAGCTTACATTAATGAACTTAAAGTCTTCTTTTCCTTGTGGCGGGTGACATGATTGTTTGCAGGCTTCCCTTTGGTAGTCAGTCATGATATTACTATTTCAAAACATCTAAACACTAACATTTCCAAAGATTTGTTGCGCAATTTTCACATTTTTTTGAGACTGTAGGTTTTGGATGATTATCAGCAATTCAATCACAAAGATACAGTCATGTTAGCAAACCAACTAGTTTATGCTAATAGAGTCGTGTGATTTTACAGCACACTGCAAAAATAACACTTCATATGATGTTATAATCAGATCCTTCTGTAAATGGGTTACTTATAAAGATTATCTTTATTTTCAAAAATAACTAAACTTACCTGAAATCAATTATGTTTACAATTAATTAGCACCAGCTGGAAGGATAAGAATGTTCACACAGTAGACAAATGAAATAAATCTTATTCTCTCCAATGACTTATTACTTCAATGCCTTATTTAACCTTCTTATCGGAGTAAAATCAGTTTGTCGTCAGTCTATTAGTTTTGCTCTACCAGCTGAAAACCAGTAAAACGACAAAAATTGGTTCAATTATCCTACTGAACCCATTCAGTAATCTAAGCTAAACTCTTTATGTAGACAGTTAAGAGAAAAATATTGTTCTTATAATATGAAACATTTTAGAATATGACATTTTCTTGTTGTGTTCATAATGCAGATCAAACACAAGAAGGACCACAGAGATCCTCAACTCCTACAACACAGGTAGACATATTTTTAAATCTTTCAGAGCCAACGGGTCAAAGTAAATGTTTCATATTTTCCCTAATTGGTACGTTTATATCTGACTGTGTTTGCAGGAAACAGTTGAAGTGTCAATTAGCAACACTGAGCAGTCACTGGTCTACAGCGTCCTGGACTTCCCAAAGAGACCCTCATCAGCTGTGGAGTTGGGCTCCAATGGGACAGAGTATGCCACAGTCAACTACCTCCCAGAAAAAAAGCTGAGGCCCAACGACCATAAATGAACGAGTGTAAATCTTCAGATCCTTTCCAGTTTCTGTAAAAGACTTTAATACCCCAGAATCTAATAATATATTTCTTGTATGTATGATAAATTTTGCTTTGACTGTATTCACACATTTTGCAATATTAGTCAGGGAAACCAGTTTTTGTACGAAAGACATCACTGTGTGTGTGGGGTGATCAGCACGTTTAAATGCCAGGTGTTACTGAGACAAACCACAAATATCAACCTCACGCAACTATTTCCTTGAACCAAATAGTTTGATTTCTGGTGAAACTGGCAAAATTTGATTTGTACTTTATTGTTATCAGAGATTAGCTCAACTAAATATATGCTTGAAATAATGTTAATGCATCAAAATGATGTTCTTTATATGACTGATGAAATATCGCCCACTTCATGTGGAAACAGACACATTTGATGGGAGCTGGAGCACAGAGTAAAACAAAATAAAGAAATAAACTAATTTATAAAATCAGCTGTTATTACAGAAACATAACCTTGAAAAGATTAGAGACCTTGAAATTATAAACATTGAGAAAAATCAATTTAGAATCTTTGTTCAATAGGAGGTTGGGATCCCAATTTAAGAAATTAATAGCACAACTGTTGACACCACAATACTTTATACACCACCCCCCTTTTACCAATAGCATTTAGCATTCTCCTATTAAATTTCACAAAGTAAAAACATGCAGGGATAGGGACCTTTAACCTTTTACATCTGCACAGTTTGTCTCTAAATAATACAGATTCTTGAGTCGTCTCTTCAGTTCGCCAGACAGGCTTTCAGTGAAATTTAAGACTGAGAAAGCCCTGGAAGAAGGTTGATTTTGTGTCTGTTTAGCGATTTCTGTCATGATTCAGTCATATGTCTTTGAAAATGTTTCTAGTAAAAGAACTGCTTGAGCATTCTGGCAGAGTCCACCAGATATTTATTGATAGCTTCTTGTTGTACAGGAGTCCGGTGTGTTGGAGCAGGGATCCATTCAAATGTTGCGAGACAGTAGCACTAACAGACTGGAGTTTATGACTTGTTTTGCCTCTGGCGTTGGCAATTATTACTAAGTGTTTAGAACATTTTGCTCTCTTGCTACATGTTCCAAGCTTCTTGAGGAAAAACAAACATACAGCATCCCACATCATCCATCGTGCTTCTTCTTGTATTCATTGGCAGTAAGCGCTCGGCTTGGAGTGGCTCAATCTTGGTAATGTCTGACAGAGTTCCCCTTAACGTTCCTGCTGCGTTAGACAAAAACATGTTGGTGTTTTCTGATGTCACTTGTAGATAAAGGATTAACACGTAGATAACATCTTGTGGGTATCTGGGCGATTTCTTTGCTACAGCTCTGAATCAGTGCAGCTCTGAAATAAGAGCTTTACTTCTATGGGCATGTTCTCTTGTTGTTTGCATTTGAAAGCATCACCAAGAGCTGGGCTTCTTGGTCATGTCATTTGCATTCCATGAAAAATAAGAAGACTAAAGAGGAGAGATTAAATTTTCTAAGAAAATCTATTTGAGTTTATTTTCACACTGTTATTAGGATATACAATAATGCAATAATAATATTTCTTAGCATGGGACCTTACTATCTTTAATAAATGTGTAAAATTAAAGGTTAGATTTTATACATTTTCAGCATAGGGTCACATTTCTGAGAGAAAGCAAGGAAGTTATTTTCTGGTTGTTTGGACATCTTTAACTGGTGTGCCAATGTGTGTAACGGTCACTGCAGTAGATACTTGTTCATAATTTTTGTCTTTGATCCAGAAAACATTAGACCTAACAATGCAGAACAATATCTATCAATGGTTGGCAACACATTATTAGTTGTTTGTTAACTGGCAAAGACAAAAAGGTGGAGTCAGGCCCCAGAGATTATTTTAAATTCAAGCATACCAGGCCATGCAGCAATGCAGATATCTGGCTCTCCTAAAACATACCGTATCTCTTAATGTAAATATAAAACTATAAATACTTTTGATAAATACTTTTGATTTTAAGACATCGTTAAGGATTTGTCAACATCCGATCTAAAAGTCAGTAATTAAATCCCTTTTTCATCAGTAGTGTCTACAGCGTTTTTTCACCATTTTACTCACCACCTCAAGGGCTTTTGGGTGAAATGAAACCATTTTAAGAACACAATCCAACAGTACAGAATCACAAATCAGCCTTGTCAGGTTTAAAAGTGTGAGTTTCCACTGCTCCTCTGCATCTAAAGGAGTTTGTATGTATGCAGTCACAATCTGACACTATCTTACTGTCATTTTCCCCTAGGACGGTCTTGAAAGTTCTCTGATCCCTGGTGCTAATTTGCTTATCTCATTTTTGTGAATCGCTTCATCATATGGTAACTGCTGTTGTGGATGTGTAATGATACTCATGCGTTAGTGAAAAACAAGTAAGTTGACCATGAATCCAGGATACTGGTTATTTTTTAGAAGGGGAAGTGTGGGGTCACAAAAACTGCAAATAATGCATTTGTTTTTTTCTTTTTGTTCATGGGAGATTTTATTTTATTTCTCTTACGGCTACAGTAAACTCAAATAAGACAGTGAGAATGTATTCCTAGTTTTGTAAAGCTCAGTTTTTCAAACTGCCTTTAATAAAGCTGCTGTTTCCAATAATCTGTACCTAAAAGTCTAAATGTGTGTATTTTTTGAAAATCGAATCTAAGCGTCTCCAGTTGTGTTTTCATGTTTTCAATCTGATTTGCTTTTCTGCGAAAAGCCCTCATGCTGCGGCAAACATGGTTCCAGGTACAGATGCTTTTTCAGTTGTCAATCATCTGAAACTTTCAGTGTCAGTCAGACAGGTTGAAGCGATGCAGTAATAGTAACATCATGAATCTATAAGTGAAAAACACCTAAATGTTTTTTATATCAATGAGAAGAAAAAATATTTCCCAGTCTGCTTAGAAAGACTTTGGGTAAATTTTTGGTGTGTTTTAGTCAGTATCTGCTGTACTTTAGCATGTAACACTTGGAGGGGGAGGTAGAAGAAAGTGGACTTGTTAGGTTAAACCTATGCTTTGAACTCCATGTCATGTATTGAACTTTTTAACATTTCCTTTAAGCAGTTTTAAAAACTGGTTGTTGAATACCAGTACTCAGAAAACTGGATTGGTTTAAAGCGGTGGCATTAATTTCAGAAGTGGACTCCTGACACAGGCCCTGCACACTTATTAACATCATTGGTGAAGATCTGCAAAAACACGTTGCAGACTTTTTGCTAAAGGGAAAGTAGGCTTATTTTTTACTTTCCGATGAATGACTATGCTATTGGATAGGATGACATTCAGATCGGGCATTTTTGTGACAAACTGGGTGATAAAATAAATGATTTTGAAGAGCACTTCATAACCCCTCTCAAGTATGTTGTGTTGTGGAGCTGTTTTTCTTCCAAATTCCCTGGAATCTTGCATTTGCAAAATCTGTGAAATACCAGAACATTAAAAAAAAATCTGGTAGCCTCTGCCAGAAAACTGAAAATTGATCATTATTGGATATCTTAGCAAGATCTAAATGACATGTGGCCAAATAATTGCCAAAATGGTTTTGTAAATAGGAATGAACAAAAATGTCAGTCTCTTGATGTCAAACGATGCTAGAGATATACCCCCAAAATCCGTCTTAGATTATTTACAAAATACTTCAGATCTTTCTTTGGTGAAATATTTTTGCTTCACTTCATGTTGGTCTGTAACATAAAATAATTTTAAATTATGCTGAGGTTAGTGGCCATGAAGTGAAAAGGTTCAAGTGGTTTGAACTGTTTTGCAGGGCGTTGTACATAAAGCCACAAGCACAGCTGCTTCAGTTCAGAGGAGGACTCCATGCAGTGCCTTCAGTTTTAAAGAAACAAAGCACAAATATTTTTCCTTTATTCAGCAGTTTAGGCAGAAAGATTTTACAGATAGTCAACTTTAGTGGCTGAACTGCTGTCCTTCCTCCTCTTGGAAATAAGACGCTTTGTTTTCTGTTTGTGTGCATGCTGGATGCTGCACTCTATACACCGACACAAACAAATGATGTGCCTGCACTTTGTGCAAACAACACAACGCCCACCTCTGTTGTATATCAAGGTTTCTCATTAAAAAAAAAAGCCTGGTCTCACCATAACTTAACTGCTGCATTTTCTCAGCCGAGCAGCATTCAAATCATGAATATGTGACACTTCCTCAGTCAAGCGGTCCATGTTGCTGCTTGTTTAAGCCGTAACTAAGAGGATAGGATGTTAAAGTTTTTATTTTTTATTTTTTATAGGGCATATTTCTTTTGGGGTGAAAAATCTGAATATATTTTCCTTTTAGTTGGGGCTTTTATTGGTTGCATGGAAAGATAATGCTTTCGTCACACCTAGAGAACCGTCATGAAAACGCAGATCAAAACAAACCAACAATTGATTACAGTGCTTAAGGTTTTGTGGCTGAGTACGTTTTTTGACAAAGTTTTCATTTTATGGTTGAATTTTTACATACATGATAACTGTGTTTTGTCACATTGCCATAGTGGCTGCCCTTCAACAAAAGTATTTTGAATTACCCAATCAGAGGTCATGGCATTATCATCCGGTATTTACCAAATTGTTTAAAAACACAGTAAGGTCATCATACAGAAACTTCAAATTTAAAGACTAGAATGCAAACTGCTCTCTCTTGTTACTTACTCAGAAGGTAAAGATCATCTTAACTGATCTCTAACAGGAAGTCGTATGATTTAATTCTCTCAGACAATGAAATTAAAAGGTCATGTATCTGTTTTGCAAAAGACAATTAAATAAAATGGTCGTGTGTCTTTTTTGATAAAACATGTGATTTTAACTGGCTTTGCAATGTTTAAAATAAAAGCAAGTTGAAGAAGACACCTTGCTTCTATAAGGTAAAAACCCTTGTGTGACACCAGAATCGCACAATTTCCTTGCAGTGAATCTGCAAAGGGGACAGACACTTGTCTCGTCCTGCTATGGTTCGTCCTGCCATCCTGCTCTGCCTTTCCTAGTCTTGTTGGTTGTCCGATATCCAATTGCTTCCTCCTATATTATCAATGCCTATAATTCATTGTCTTTCATCAAACAGACTTTCTGTGGTTTTCATGTCCACCTCCCTGGTTGTTTATGTGATCTGCCTTTTGCCACTCGGCCGCTCTTTGGGTTTCTCTTCCTCTGGCTCGAAACCAAGTTTGGTACCTGAGGTCTGACTACTGTCTCATGGACTGTGGATCTGTCCTGTCCACTCTGCTTGCTTTGTTACTGAACTGAATCATTTACCTGATCACTAAGCACTGACTTATGGTCAAAGCTTATATTCCCCTTACCTATTGTGAGACTTTGGATTACATTAGTGTGTATTATTGCTCTATGCCAGATTCTGAAGTTTTTGCACTCCATCACATAATCATTCCTGGTTCCAGGAGCATATAGAGGTTTTCCCTGTACATGATCTACTGTGGTATCAATAAACAGATACCACATCAAGGTCAGAATCACACATGAAATGATATAAACTCTAAAAATGAGATGTGAACACAGATCTGCATATGTTAGAACCCTAATAGGCAATGAGCAGACATCATCAACAAGATTTCCCTTAGTGGACTGTTGAAATCAAATCATTTATTTGTGTTTAGACCATATGAATCTGGTCAAAATATAATAAACACTTACTGTTTCTCTTCCCTGCTGGTGTGAAATTGACACAGATCCTGTTTTCAACTTCACACCAGAAGAAAGTGCAAAAAGTTACGACTCTAAAAATGGAAAGGTCTCAAAACTCAATTGGGGAAATCACTCATTTGCTCCATATAACTGAAAAATATTTTATACACCTATATGTTTCCTCCTTCATGAGAGCGTGTTCTCAGGAACTGAAACTATGACTGATGACTCTGGCTGCACAAACCCTGCATCTGGAGTGTTTCTTTGTTTCCAGCCAAACCGGAGAGTTGATCTGTTTGACTACATTTATGCTGTGCATAGATGTTTTAAACCGCAATACAATTACACTTCTTCATGAAACTGAAAGGGAAAAAAGTTCACTGGGTTATAAAAAAATACCTCCTCTGAATGGCTTCTTGAATTATTTATTTGCAAACTTATTTTATTGGCACTACATTTTATTGATTAGAATTTGAAGATTTACTTTTTGACACGTTCACTTCAAGGTATTGTTCAGCTTTGTGATGGGAAATTATCAGCAAAAAAGGCAACATTATAACACATCCCTTTAAAGAAATCAGCCTTTAAACTCTGCAAACTTTCTTTTGATTCCTTCAAGGAATCTTTTAACAGGAAAAAGACATATAAAAATATTTCAATCTGGAGAGACTCAAACGGAGAAAGAAAGTGATTGAAAGAATCGACGGCCGAGGATGTCGAGTTGGACTTCGATAAGCTCGATGAACATTCCTGATGCGGCATAGGAATGTAAACCCCTTAGGGCCTGTACCGGTGGCGGCGGTGGAGGAAGATGAGGCCTGAGAGCCGGGAGCAGAAAGTGGAGATGGGGCGGAGGTGGGTCGATCGCAACTGGTGAGCAGAGGAGGATGTGGGTGAAGGTCCTTTTGAACAGGAGCCTAAACATTGATTGGCTGGAGCGAGGCTTGGACCGGCGCTGATAGGTCCAGGTTGCAGAGAAAGAGGCCGGACTGAACTTTTGTCAAGACTACATTACTGATCCTTTTGGTATCCTCCTTTTGAAGAATTTCAGTGCAATTACTCAATAAAAGATAGAATACTAAAAAAAAAAATCAGAATTAGTTATGTCTATGTTTAAGCATTAGTTAGTTCTTTATTATTTTTAGTTCTTTCATTCTAACGATGAATAAAAAAAAACTAATTTTTAAATGTCTCAGTATTTCCTTGGTAAATTTCTCCATTCATATCTGATAAAGTGTAGAGTCAATCGCATAGTGCATAATATTATCAGATTATGGTCTGGTCTTGCCCAGTGATGAAGTCATTGCCTGTTTGGGCCCTCAGGAGTAAAGTAGAGCCCATATATGGAGGCCTTAGTCCTCGACGCGGCTATCTCAGATATGAGTGCTGGCCTGATGATCTTTTCCGTTTGTCCTCCCCATCTCCCGCTTTCCTTTCTAATCACTCTCAAATAAAGGTCGCTAGAGCCAATAGAACCTTTAAAGAAAAGAGTAGCACTTATCCAAGAGAATAATATTTACAAGCATAAAGAACGGAGCAGAAGAATAAATGAAGAAACAAAATACAAGGGCTAAAATATATACGGAAAAATCTTTAAAGCAATTCTAATGAACTGCATGTGCCAAGATCTATTGAGCAATGAGAAAGGATCACAAACATAAATGAAACTCCAAATGTCAAACATCTAGACATACATTTACACATAAATAAATTGCCTCCTGTATAATTGTGTTTCTGGTTCCTTTAGTAGCTTTTTAGACTCATTTTTCTCCCATTGTCTCTTCTTCCAGTGTGTTGTGTACATTACTTCTTATCAGACAGAAAAAGAAAACTTAGACATTTGTACATTAGTCAAAATGTTAATGTGAGGTTTTCCATGTGTTAGAAGAAATAACATATTATACAGGAAAATATAAGAAAGAAAATCTGAAGTAACCTGGTTTATGTGCACACACTGAAACATGTACTTTGGTAAATGTACAGCTTTATATTCCATTTTCAACAGTCATTTTCCTTTTGTCTGAGTCTGCAACATTTGGATTCTCTAAACTTCTCAGATTGTGAGGATATCTCTCCTCCACTGCAATCTTCAGATGACTCCACAAAATTTCTGTTGGATTTAGTTCTGGCCTCTGGCTAGACTATTTCAAAATGTCATTTTATTGAAGCCTTTCCTTTTGTTGATTTGGATCTATGTTTGGACTCACTGAGATACAGATATTGATCAGCATTAGCTTTCTAGAAGACTTCCTAAGATTTTGGGTTAAAATCTCCTAATATTTGACACTTCAGAAGATTTCATCCACATTAGTTTTGTACTCCACTGGTGTTGTACTTTGTGTATTATGTTATGTCACAATTAGATCTGTTTTCAGTTTTTGAGTTTGTTGTTGATTGTTTCATATTTTATTTTAGTTAATCGACGCCGTCTTGTTCTGTGTTATCTTTGCTTCCTGTTTTTTGTCTGTTTTGAACTCTCTGGTCTCCAGCTGGTTTTAAGTGTTTGTCGTCCCTGCTTGAACTGTGTGTGTGTACTTTTTATTAGTTTCTCGTGTCTGATTCCAGTTATTGCTCAAGGCAAACTTGATTGAGTGGGAAGATATCTTGCAATCTGAAACTTGTGGGTTCAATTCCATTTTTTTCAGCTACATGTTGATGAAGCTCTGCGAAAAGTACTTCACCCCAGGTTACTTACCAATCCATATATGAATAGGTGACTGAACCGCTAATGCAAAGATCTTGGTGTGGCTGTCATGCCTGATAAAGTTAGATATAAATTCAAGATGGGTCATAATATTAAAAAACGTTTATACCCCACTGGATGTTTGAGTTCTGCCCAAAGGACACACTGTAAGACAATGGAAAGGCAGAGGAAGCTGCTTTATGTCTTTTCAAGAAGTAGTAAGCCATATGCATCTTGTTATAATTTTCTCATGAAGATACTGCTCCTGAATTTATTTATTAACTCTGCAGTTAAACGCTTTCATAGTAGATCAACTTAAACTTACACTTCCTTGTGTTCTTTGTGCATAAAATATTTTGAAAATATAAAATATTTTGAAAATATAAAATATGAAAATTGTGACTAAATATCAGGGGGGAAAACTCTTCTGCAATATCCGTTAAGATATAAGAATGAGGAACTGGCCTCAAAAAGGATGAAAGGAAAAAAAATAAGATTTAACAGTAATTGACACTCAATGATGAACTGGGGGAGATAGGAGTAATAAATTACTTTTATTGCTTGATATTATGACAAAAGAAGACAATAATGATAATTGTGGCAGGAAGGTACATTCATGATGAGAGTTATGACTGGTTAATCTACCAGTCACAACTGGTAGATTAGAATCAAGGAGGTAATGAAAACATAGTAAATCATAGCTGAACGTTACAATGAAACAAAAAATCTCTTTCAAACCCAATAAAATAACACATTTATCAGCTTAATCTCATACGTTACCATTTAAGGTGGTTCATACCTTTTAGCTACACCTGAAAGCTAAGTATGAGTAATTGGTACAGTATGTAATTGATCATTCCTTATCCACTGATTCTGGACAAGAATCAGTGGTTAAAGATTTAAATATCAGTGGTCGGCACATCTGGACAGGTAATACAGTTGAAACTACAGGCCTTACTTTCAAAATCCTTAGCAGATTTTGTTCTGAAGCATGCTTAAATAAAGAAATGTTTGAAACTGTACACATTAATCCAAGAAAAGTTATTTTGCAGATCCAATGTATTGTGTAATTGAGCACATTTATCAATAAATAGCAGATGGACAGACCCTCACTTGAAAATGCAGACAAATATGGTTACCTTTCATGGGTCCATTTGTTAGTTTGGCTTTTGAAAACCCCTTTAAAAATATCATGTTTTTTATACAATTTCAAACTCCATATCCAGTTTGCTATTTTATTAACACTAGCAGCTCTTTTTGTGAGTAAGTAAGCAAAGGCTCTATTTTCATTGTACAATTCTATACAGAGTACATAAGCACAAGGAATGAAACAAGGAAACAGCAATTATCATTTTGGAATACATTTAATAAAAAGAAACAAGCAAAACAAACAAAATAATGTCTTTGATAACATTAGATTTCTGCCTAAGTGTTGCCTACTTTTACCTTCCAGTTAGCCATTTTTCTTAAAAATTCCTGTTACCTGAATACATCTGTATTTAGTGTTGTTTGGATACAGATGTGTATGTAAGATAGAATGAAAACATTCCTACAAAATACAGAAAAAACCCCAAATATGTATTACTGGGGGAAATGTACTAAATGTTGGATAGTTTTCAGCTCACAAAGCATCTCGTCTTACCTAAAGTTGAGACTGCCCTCTGGTGGCAGTAAAGCACATTACTAATAATTTTCAATGCGCTTCATAAATTAACTCCCCACAAGGTGGAAGCATTTTGTAAAATATGAATTTCAGAGATTACGTTTTAGGAGAGTTCATCCATACAGTCATGTGTTTTCTTTCAGGTTTATCCCTAGTGAGACCACAAGGGGTGCTGATTACTGTCTCCAGGGGTCAACGGAAAGGATTTTATTGTTGAGGACACAATAAAAAATTAAAATTAACTAGAAAAATAGCTGTTTCTAGCAAAACAGCCGTGAGAATGCATATTAGCAGAATGTCTGCTGCAGAAAAGCAAGAAAAAGTAGAGAGAAGCATAAGAAGT